>OY970831.1:49378706-49643755 GCA_963853835.1 Calendula officinalis
CTCATATTATCTAAAAATTTGCCACTTTAATTATCACTAAATGATGTTTTTCTTAAAGATAGTTCCAAAAACTTAAGTAGTAGTGATTATATTTATATTTATCCTACTTATTGAATTAATAAGTTTTATGTCACTGCTAATATATTTCACCCCATACTAAAAATCAACTCCAATAATTTTTATCCTAATTCCTTTGAGCCATATCCAAATAAAGGCTGCAAAATGGAGCTATGGAATTAAACATTTAGAAAAGTAATTATATCAAAATTGTAACTTTCATAAAGTAACTATATATATATCAAACACACAATATAATTAATCATAAAATTAAAATATAAGATACAAGAAAGCAAATGATAAAACAACACCTGACAGAGATACGGGCGAAAGTCCCGAGGATTCTCATTTATAAGATCGTTGAACAGTTTTAAAGCATCATCTAACTCCCCCTGTATAATGTAGTAGAATGTTAATTGTTAAATATAACTGAAAATAGACTATGCGTTTTGAAAATAATGAGAAAAACGTGATTATGAAAAATAGTGTTTGGATTTAATTATGTTGTTTGAAATCGCAATAATCAGATAATCAGTTTTCTAATGTTTGGCAAACCTGATTATTTGTTTAGTTAATAGGTAAAATTCAAATAATCAGTTTTCCAAAACGCAATAAACACCTACCAACCAACTTTTTCAAAACTCCATTTTGAAACCTCCAAAACGCATACAAGTGGTTATTTCATACTTTTTGCTAAACACTAATTTTAGATTATTTGCGTTTTCAAAACGCAATAAGCAGATAGTCTGATTCAAATCGCAATCCCAAACACCCTCCCTCTTAATATGTCATTTAGTAGGGAAAAAGTTTGAATTTTGACCTTGACAACATGCATTTGTGCAATTAATATCCTTATGTTTCTTTCATCTGTCACTTTTTTCTTTTGACGAGCAATTTCCAAAGCCTTATCCAGCATCTCAAGCACAGCTGGTCCTTCATGATTCTTGTGCATTACCATAGCAAGCCCCCCTAAATGATATAACAACCATTTAATAAAGTTAGTAATACAGTAGAAACTCTTTAAATTAATACTCGGTAAATTAATAAACTTTCTAAAATAATAAATTTATCGGCCCCCACTTGGGCCAATGTAAAAAACTGAAAAACTGGATAAAATAATAATAAGATTAATTTTTTTGGGAAATTCCTTTATCATTTTTGGTCCCAAGAAAATCATAAATTAATAATTCATAGAAACTGAAAAATATATATTACACTCTATTAGTAGTCTCGTTTCCTTTAAAGTTCAAGCCTATTTGATGCTCATATCTAACTTTTCTTATTGCATCCAGATGTTGTATTTTTGTATTGTATCATAAAGTTGCCGTATGTACAGTATAATGTAAAAACTCTTTAAATTAATAATTATTAATTTAACGATTAAATTAATAACTGTCTAAATTAATAATTATCTGGTCATGACATTATTAATTTAAAATGTTTCTACATTCTACTATAGTACTAAATATATCTGAATTGAGCAGTTAATATTCTTAAACCAAAAGAGGAAAATACCAAGAATCATACATGTAAAGCTCTAAGCAAAAGAGGTTTTTCCTTCAATATATTCTTGAACAAATTCTCAGCTTTACTATATTCACCAATCATTTCATAACATAAAGCCTGCAACAATCTCCATTCAACTTCCTTTGGTTCAATTGAAACCAATTTTTCAATATACTCAATTGCCTCTTTAGTTTTCCCTTTCTTCATCTTAAAATAGATTTCAAAATCTCAACATCTTTTGGATTAGCATCCAATAGCTTCACATATAACATCTCTTCTTCATCAAGGTCAGCATTTTGGGCCTCTGACGTTTGACTTTGACTAATTCCGTGTGGTGGTTTTGCTAATGCAGAAAACCCCCATGAATATGAACGACACAGAAACCAAAATTACAATCTTTTCAGAGATGAAATTGGTAATAATCTCTTTGTAGGGAGAAGGTGAATTGGAAGACGTGATTAGGGGGTAATTTGAAATCGATTTGTTGAGATTAAGGAAGTTGGTTTTGGGGAAAATTTGAGAATTGGGTTGAATTGAAGTGAAATTTGGAACTGTTTTTGAGATTTGATGTGCGTGTGAAGGCGCGTGGGATAATGGAGTGAGAAAGTATTGATTGAGGAAGCCATGCCGGAGAATTCGACGGCCAAATTCCGGCGATTCTTTGCGGATGGCCAAAACCCCCTTTCAGCTGAGGTTTTTGTGTAATCAAAACCCTTTGTAATAGAAATTGGAACTTACATATGGTTTGCTATTTTTATGATTTAGTACCTAAAATAAAATTAGTCCCCCAATTTTAGAAATTTTCTAAAATGCTCATCTTACCATTTAAGTATTAGGGTTAGGAGACAATCAAAGAGTGTTAGTATTCAACGAGTTAGGGTTGGTGATGGGAATAGAATACAAATTGACAAGTGTAAATATGTCTAGAAAATGATACATAGATCAAATAAGGAAGTTTTTATCACTAGATTTAAAATTACGTAACAATTAATGGAACAATTTTGACATTGTGCTTTATATAAAACTAGAACTTATTTTCTAATGTTCTTATACATGTCAGAAATTGGATTTATCTATACTCCTTTCATAATCATTTAGGGGATAGGGGTACTTTTGGTATTAAAAAATTTAAGCACTCTAACGTTTTCCATCACCACCGTATCTCTTCCAACCTTCAACCGTTTCTTCATCACAACCCTTCGCCGAAGGGTATTCTGACCAGTCGCACCTCTTCGCTCCTCCAACAGTTGTGCGACAACTCATCTTCACACCCCTTCTTTCCCAACCGGCGTTTACCTTCACTTGTCCCATGGCTTCAACCGTCAACCGTCATCATCCAACGAATCTATAAATACTTCACCTCCTGTCATCATCCAACGAATCTATAAATACTTCACCTCCTCTCATCCGGTACTGCCATATCCTTCGCACTTCCACTTCGTCGTTCTTATGCAGTTTCCAATTTTCCTTTTTATTCAGCCAAGGTATATTCTATTTAGTTTCTAATGTTCCCCCAATTCGTTCTTATGCAGAAATCAGGTTTTTTTTTTGTTAATTTAATATTTGTATTGCAATGAATTTTTTTCCTTCGTATTTCGTTAATTCTGTAACATGTAATACGTTAAAGATGATTGATTACCAAATTAATGTTTTAATTGGATTATAAGTCTTTGTCGGAATGGTTAATGTATTGTTATTCCATATTTTCATGTGTAAAGATTGGATCTTTTTTTGGGTTTTGATGCCTAAAATGGTTTGAATAATTCATAATTCACATATGAATACTTTCGACAATAAGTCATAATCTCATGTGTAGCGAAACGATATTTTACTTCTGCTTAATTGTGTTTTTTTTAGTTTTAACTTAATTCATTCTCTGAAAGTACCAATATAAGTACTTGATTTATGTTATCAAATTTCCTTTAATTTATATGCATATACAGGTTTTTAATTAAAAGAATTGTGATTCCCGTGCTTTGACTAAAGAGGGAATGAGTAAACATAAATGAAAAAATATGGAAGTCTCTTACTTCTTATCACTGTTCTTTTTTACACATTTAAGTTTTTGGATATTTAAGCATTGTTATTTTGAACCAAATGCTTGTATTGAGTTATTTTTTATCACTTTAGTATGTTTGTATAGTCATATTTTTATCAGCATTATTGTGGATGTTATTTCCATATTTCAGAATTTGTCACAAATAAATGCTCTTGATATTTAACTATCTTGTTGTAATTTGTTGGGGGAATTGTCAATAGTTCACATGAACTAAGCGGTACGAGGTACGGGAGTTTCGAATTCTCTATTTGGTAAAAGTGTTTATTTCTGTAAAAATTAATCAAAATGATGTAAGGAAAAAATGGTCAAAATTTTGAAATTTGCATTTTTTGGCATTTTTTGAAATTTGCATTTCAACACTGTTGCTTCCTATAAATGCCAACACTAGTTCATGCGAATATCAAAGTATGCAATTTTTGACATTATGTATGCAAATTTTGACGTTAATGTAGTTGAATTTCATTAAGGCCATGAATTTGACCTGGTTCCATTAAATCAAATGTTTTGTTTGGACAATTTTCATTAATTTTCATCAAAATACTGCATTTGACTTTAATGATGGATGCAGTAGCATTATAATAGTATAACTGCTTTGTTTGGACAATTTCATTAACTTTCATCAAAGTTTAACGAGAATGCGTATATTTTTTCTCAACAAAGTGGATATATTTTCATACACAGAATATTTTGGTATATGGTATACATCTAAGTTCAGAATTATCAACTTTGTCATTCAGATTTATGCTTCTTGCATTTCGGTCTGAAATTTTTGTAAATATTGCTATTTCCAAGTAACGAATTATCAATTAGCATCTTTTTTACCCGGCGCATTGCGCGGGCAAAAGACTAGTATTACCGAAGAATTTTATATACCCGACTTTGTCAAAATTGTTATATAATATTACATATTTTTTTTTTCTTTCATTTTCCTTTGGATTATTGTTGGTTTTAGATAAACTTAGATTAGAACTTATATATGTTCCAAGATTCTTCCCTTTGTCTATAAGTGGGTGTCTAGGGTTGTGTTTCGAAAACGACGTTTCCAAAAACAACTACCTAGATATGATGTTTTGTGGGGTGTTAAATCACTTATTCGGTCTTTTATCCAAACAAACAGTATAAACTAGACATAAAACTCCTTGCATCATTGATAGGTTTTTATTGTTATAAAAATGTCAAACAATGCCATACATCAAAGTCTAACAATGCTTAACACATCTTTCATCTCCTGCATTCTTGGAATGTTTATAAAGCATGTTGATGTTATCAAAGTACCCTAACAAGTCACCAACTATATATATATATAACACTCGTATGCCACAAATTAACAATATATATTTCGTATTCATGTGCAATTTTGTTAAAGATTTTAGCAAAATGGTTTCATTTGTGAAGACAATGTGTGTGATTAGCATCATAATGTTACTCACTGTTTCAACGCACAGCCATACCTTGTTGTGATGGGGAGTACACTTCTTGCTGCAAAACTGATCACTACTTTTGCTAACATTACTAATTTTTCTAAAATAGTCGGTTGTACACAAAAATATGCCTAATGTTGAAATTACTAATTAGTCCTCGCTCTCGCCCTTATTATGCCCGTTATTTGTATGGTTGTTTATGTTTTACTTGTATGTATGTATGTATGTGTATGTGTGTGTGATCATTATAATAAGAATAAATTAGGGTGAGCATGGAACTTTTCATATGGAAAACATGTTGGGTAAGAAATACAAAACTTAATAAACAACTGTAATGTGTTAAATTGTGAATCCATAACATCATTTATCCTAAGAATGTAACCCTTCATATTGGATTTCATATAGAAAACACGTATTCAAAGGATAAACGTAAGTATTCAAACACAAGAACCTTAACTTAAAGTAACAAACATGTTCTTAATGGAGTGTAAGAAGAAAAGAAAACAGTGAGTGAATTACACAAATGGTCCTTTAGGTTTGTACCATAGTTCATATTTGATCCTTTAGTTTCACAAATTAAACCGGTAGTCGTTATTTCTGAAACTATTGACATGTTTGATCCTTTACCTAAACAGACTTAACTTTTCCCGTCAAACGAACATGTTTTTTTGGGTTTCAAATTGGTGAAGATAAAGGGAAAAGGACAAATTTAACCCCTCGTGCATCACACGTGACCATATTTGACGGGAAAAATAAATGTTTGTTTGGGAAAAGGACCAAACGTGTCAATAGTTTAAAAAATAAGGACTACTAGTGTAATTTAATTAGTGTTTTTGGTTGCATATAAATCGATGCTGCCTATTTGAAACCGTGAAGTTGCTTGTCCATCACGAACTGCTAAAAACCGAAACCTGCCAATTATTTAATAATTAGATGAAATTGGCAGATCAAATTGTAAGTTTGTAACATATGAAATAGATTTTTAAAATAAAATACCTGAATACATTTGCGAAAAATCCATGCAATTTGACTGTATATGGTTTCCTCTCGAACCGATTCTCAAACATCTGACAAGTTTGTTCATCCAAAACATGCCAGGTGGACCCACCATCATTACTACCTTCAACAACCCTGCAAAATATTAACTGCCCTTTACTAATCTGTATTCTTTTTTCTCAAAAAAAAAAAAATAATAATAATAATAATAAAATAAAATAAAAATAAAAATAAAAATAAAACCGAATTCGTAAGTAATAAAGATATACCAGTCCTTAGGATCTCTTTCGGGAGCATCATTAGCCGACATTAGTTCATATGAGCATAGTTCATGAACCTGGACACCTGTCACTTTGTAAATTAACCAACAACCTGCAATAGTTTTTACTCAACATATTAACAATTGGTAATCAGATCATAACATATGTTAGTGTTGCAGTTTAATATATATTTGCCCTTTTTTTCCTTAACAAAAGACAGTATTAATATTTTAGTAGCTATATCATAATCGTCTAATGTACCTTTCGCCCCATTTGGTTCTTCCCATTTTGACAATCGTGTTCCATCAAACGCTGATGTGGCCTGCAAAATTTTCAAATTTTAATATAAATTCAAATTGTATTAAAAAAACAAATTAAACAGACTGTCAGTAAATTGGTCAATTCAGGTTATGTCAACTCTAATGGGATGAAAACTAGCATAAAGGAAACTGGTCAAATGGGTCAACAGGTTGAAAGTCACCCAATGCATTTTTTATGCATAAAAACGTATTTATGGAAGTATATTATCATTGAAATAATAATTATAAATCGTCTTCATGGTTTGTGTGAAATTATGAATTTCATCCCTCGGATTATAGTATTACACAAATAGTCCCTACTTTTGAAACTTCTAACATCAATATTCCCTAATTCTGAAATTTGTAACATTAATATCTGGTTTTGAAACTTGTAACATCAAGGGTCCCTAAAAACTTAACCGCCTTTTTTGCATTAGGTTTACAAGTTTCAAAATTAGGGACTACCCATGTAATAAAAAAAAAGTCAAGGAACAAAATCCGTAATTTCATACAAACCACAGGGACAATTTATGTAATTTACTTATAGTATAATTTTTGTAATCGCATTCGACACTAATTATCTATAAAAAAAAGGTTCAAATTTAGTACAAATAGTGTTTGGGCCAATCCAACCTGGCCCGTTTTGACCCGTTACCCAACCCGCCCATTTTGCAACCTCAAATAGTACATAACAAATACTTACAATTCCAAAAGGAAGCTCTTCCCCACTAGCAAGAACCGAACCACAACAGATTCTGTTAAGCTTCAGTAAAGGCCAAGAAAGACAAGATTTACCAAAATCATCAAACCGTTTTATGTTATAAATCACATCATCAAACGCATGGAGAACAACCGGTAACGAAAGTGAAGTCCTAACAGGATCGCCAGCTAAGCAAATTTCAAATTTCCCATTTTGCCCTTTTTGACTTTTCAAACCGATTGCATCAAGCAACATACTCAAAGATGGCAACAATTCAGTTAATTTTGAATCGGGTACAACAACTTTTCGGGTTTTGAACGGGCTTTTTTTTAGATCGATTAAAACGGTTCTGATATAATGTAAAGCTTCAAGAGCTTTATTTTTGGAAGAATATTCTGTTAATTTTGATATAAACGGATATAATGAATCATAGATTTTTGAAACATGTTCATCTATGCACGCCCGAATCGGGCAGGAAGATGAACTTAATGAATCTGACCCAATTTCTGATCTTAATGCACGCCATTCTTTATCACCACTTAATCTTCCTGGTAATGACAAAGAATCATTATCTTGAGAATGTAAGTTTTTATGAAGTTGTTCTGCTTCTTTACTGTCACGTTCCTCAAGTGCTGATGTCATCGATGATGTCATGTTTCTTCTACATTGTTGTGTTAGTTTTTGTAGGATATTAGATGCAGATGATTCTGTTGTAAGGGTTCGGCGAGATAGAACCTTGAGAATTAAATGGTCAAATGGTTAGTTGTTGGTCAAATTAGTGGCATGTGCGATGCATGTGCAGAATTAAGAAAAGAAATTAATTATGGGATGATTAGTTGATTACCTCGTGCCACTTTTTGGTGTAACGTTTTGTGACATCATGGACTCCATCTTTTGCAATAGCAATAGTATAGTTCAGTTTCTTGTTCCAGCTTCAAGGGTAAAATTGTCATTTAGACAAAATTAACAGCCAAGTTTAACGGAGTTTAGTATTAGGGACCAAAAGTGTGACAATGTTTCGTATGTAAGGACTATTTGTATAATTTCTGAGACTTAGGGACCAAATCCAAAACCCGTTTAAAGTGTGAATGTTGTGCACGAGGGGGTAAATCTGTCCTTTTCCCTTTCCCTTCACCAATTTGAAACCCATAAAAACCCATTTGTTTGACGGTAAAAGTTAACGTTTGTTTAGTTAAAGGACCAAACGTGTCAATAGTTTCAGAAATTAGGATTACCAGTGTAATTTATGAAACTAAGGACCAAATATGCAATATGGTACAAACATAAAGGACCATTTGTGTAATTTACTCTAAAAAAATTTAGGAGGTTGTAAGCATTAAAAAGACGACTTCGGGCAACTTGCAATGTGTTTAGCTAAACTGTTTGGTTTGGCCCGTTTGAGATCAAGCACAACCCGAATTGACCCATTCATAAGCAAATGATACCAGGAAATTAATGGGGAAAATACCCTTTTTCATATAGTAATGGTGTATCATATATTCCTTCACATGGATCAAGATGCATCCATCTGTAACATAAACACATTAAGAATTAGAGTAAAAAATGTAAAATAATTGTTGTTTTTGGTGTTAAATTACCGTTCCAATAACATTGAATAACACTCTGTCCACACGTGATCTGTGAAATCCAATATCTGAAAAGGAAACAAACAAATAAACTTTTTAACTGTTGAAATAAAAGCAATTCAACAAGATTAGATGGTCAACCAGCCCATGAATACTTGACTAATAGCAGATAGCACTTCAACTTTTTTAATAATTACCAAATAATCCCTAAACTTAGAGTTAATGACAAGCCAAACAAAATAGTAATGCAGAAAAGTTTCTTACCAAACGAGTGTCATACCCAAAAGATCGACAATAGAGTGAAAAGCAATTGGCCCACTCCCCACAACGCCCCTTTTTTGTTTCTAGAAGCTTCATAATTAAAAAATAAATATTTATAAGTTTATAAAATCAGAAACGTTGTATAAGCACAAATAAATCTTGATTACCTTTATAGGATCATTGTATCGTGGAAAACGGGTCATTCTTGAGCATATCTTGCAACTGGTCCAATTAAAAATAAATATAAAAATAAAATAAAAGATTAGATAATTACAATATAGATAAGTATATATAACCTTATAGTTGCAGGATCATGCAAACAAAAAATTCATAAAAAAATTGATCAAAGAATTTCTCTCCATACCGATAAAGTTCAACTCGATTAGCTCCATAAGTGGTCTCTGACAAATTTGCTATACCCATCCCTTGATTCACAGTTTCATTTCCACAACTTTCACAAGGCGGTGAATTCACCCATCTAAAATGATTTAATTAAAAAATTAAAAATGATTTAATTAAAAAATTAAAAATGATTAATTTCTACATTATTAAAAGAAGATGTTAGAAAGTAGTAAACATACTTAAATGTCTGTTTGAACCAGAAAAGAAGTTGTAGCAGAAATGCATGATCGCGCTCACTTTTGGATGGATTTAAATTCCCTTCCTGAACAGAAAAGATGAACATTCAAATTTGAGGATTTATTTCAATTTAAAATTGTAAAAATGGAAAAAATTCACCTTAGCTAAAGCAACTAATGATTTCTCTTCAAGTTTCTCCACAGGTACTGTTTTCCTTGCAGCTTCTTGCCGATGTGAATCTTCATACTAAATGGACATAATAACAACAGAATTCAGAATTCAGATACATGATTTTAATTAGGTTTATATATCATGTATAAATCCAGAGAAAATGGAAGTTACCAGAAGAACTTGATCAATGTAAGGCCTGATTCTCTGTTCAAATTCCCCATTGTCTCCACTAACAGCAAACTGCTGAAACATAAGTGCTTCCTCTTCTGCCTATAATCATAAAAATTAAGAAATACTAACAAAATTCCTCTCTATTAATGGCAGAAATGCCTAATTTCAATGAGATCCTGCCACACCTGCAACATTCGAGCTAATTCCTCGTCAGACTTCACTATCTCAGAGTCCAATTTAGGGTTCGCGTCATTAACAGACATCAGCCGAAGCTTGTCGGAAATTGCAATGAGATCAGAGTCATCGGAAACAATTCGATCGTCGTCACCTCCGAATATCTTCAATAAATTCAATTATATTGTGAATAAAACGTATAATTGGATCTACATACAACTTATCAGGAGATCGCTATTATTCCGATTAAAAGAGAAGAGAAGAGAATCGACCTTTTGCTCATCTGGAGGAACTGCAGTGAGAGAAAACAACTGGAATTTGAAGACTTCAAAACCATCTTCAGTGTCGTAATCAACATCAAAGTTGGAATCTCGGTGGTGGACGACGAACTTTCTAGCCACCATTTTTCAACTTCAAACAATCAAAAATTGTCAGAGACTGCTTTGGAAAGGAAAGAAAAGAATCGGAAGGACCGAAGGACACAAAAAGAAAATTATGTTATATATTTTTTAGCAAATTAATTATTACATCATATATATTTTGATATTTATATCATATTGACTATTATGATGTATAGGTTAAATTATCTTCTATATATTATACTAGCTACAAAACCCGCCCGATGGACGGGTATGCTGTAAATTTTAGTATGTAGAAAAATGTCCAAAAACTTTATATATTTTAAATGACATAATAATCGATAGATGTGATGATGATTTTGTACAAAAAAAGGGTAAATGAAGAAATGTTACACGGGCATTTTGTTAAATGAAGAATCCAGCTTTTTATGCCGTAATCCGTAATATCTGAAGTCTGGTTCCGTTGCACAATCCAGCTTTTTATGCCGTAATCATAGAATGCCGGTTTTATGGAAATTATATTGAGTCGTGTATCACTTCTGAATAGTTATTTATTTGTTTCCTTGTATGTAGGAAGCCATATTTAAATATTTATTTATTTCCTTGTATGTAGGATCTTTTAAATAGTTATTTATTTGTTTCCTTGTATGTAGGAAGCCGTATATGGAGCATATGAATGTAGACCGTAAGCCGTACCAGATTCGTTTGCCGTATATGTAGCGTATGAATGTAGACCGTAAGCTGTACCGGATTCGTTTGTATTAGTGCAAATGACGTGGACCAATCAGGGAATTCCAAGTGGCATTATGGACGAATAGGAATGCTTGGAATTGCCATGGTGTCAAACCCTCTTCAAATTTAGGCCTCATATATAGGGTAGGATTATATGAGTGCGGATCCGGTGAGGACTCAAAACCCGGTGAGGACTGCGAGGACAATTTTCGTCCACTCATCTTAAAAAGGGCATAAAGGTCATTTCCGAAACCCCGCTTTCCTCCTTTTGCCACTTGTCTTCCTATAATTGGAAGTGAGTTTTTTCCCCCGCACTTCGTTTTTCGCCCATAACTTTTTTTTTGTAAAATAAAAAATCTAAAAATGCCAAAAATTTTAAAATTAATTTTTACAAAATGAGTATAGTCATGAATATTTGAAAAAAAAATGATCCAAAATTGACAATGATCCATAAATAACAAAATGATTCAATAATTAACAATCGTACAAAGTAAATAAAATGATCCTAAATGAACAAAATGATCCAAAATTATATATGATACTAGCTTCATAGCCCGCCCGACTGGGCGGGAATGCTTCAAGAGATATATTTTAGAAAAGAGTAAATTACTGTTTTTGTCCTTGGGTTTACCTGATTCTGCGTTTTTGTCCCTATACTTTTTTTTCTGTTTTTTTGTCCTGAACTATTCCAAATTCCGTTTTTTTGTCCTTTCGTCCAAAATTCTCTGTTAAGTAACGAGAAATGCTAAAAAAATGAGGGTATTTTCTTCTTTTAACGTTTCTTTTTTTATTTTTCTTTTTTATCTTTTTCTTTTTTCATCTTCTTCCTCTTTCATCCCTTTCCCTAAAAAAAACCCTAAAAGCAAATTTTCAAATTAAAAAGGAAATAGTTTGATTATTCCTTTTTAGCTGGGAATAATGATGATGCGAGCCTCCCTTGTGTATGAGAGATGAAATTTGATTATTTGATGATCGAACCTCCATTCATTTTCTGCGATATTGTTCAAATGGGTAGTTTGATTATTCCTTTTCTCCATCTTCTCCCATATCTTAAAAAATCATAAATCTTCAAAGCCTAGCACTAGATCTCGTTTTTTTTCTTCAAGATCTGACTGATGTTTCTTTCACTAGATCTCGTTTTCTCTATCTACTTCAATCTTGGTACTGTAAAAAACTTGTGTTTACCCCAATTTGAAGAACCCTAATTTCGTTGAAGACGGTGGGGGTACGAGGTCAAGGACAGTGGAAGAAAGAGGTATGAGGTCGATTTTGTTCATTATACGAGGTGGAGTCATGTGAAGAAGAAGCAGCTCGGTCGCCGCCACTGCCAGCCACCGCCGATCGCAGCAAACTTCCGGTACCGGTGTTGTTGTTTACGGAAATGATGACGTCATAACTGAACTGGACGGCAACAGAAACGGAGAAGGTTCGTGGTCTAATTTGTTACCGGAGCTAATAGGAGAGATAATCAGGCGAGTTGAAGCGAGCGAGTGGAGAATGATTAACGAGCCACTAACTTTTGTTTTTTTGATTTTTGAATTTTTTGATCTGTAATTTAGGTTTTGATTGAGGTTTATTTGGGTGTTCATGTGGATGAAGAGATGTGTTCTTGGTGATGATTTAGAGAAGAAAGAAATTTTGAAAGTACAATTTTTAATGCGGATGGTACAACTAAATCGGTAAAAGGACAGGAATACCCTCACATGTTTGGCATGTGAGGTTACTTAACAGAGAATTTTGGACGGAAGGACAAAAAACGGAATTTGGCAGAGTTAAGGGACAAAAAAACAGAAAAAAAAATTATAGGGACAAAAACGCAGAATCAGGTAAACCACAGGGACAAAAACAGTAATTTACTCTTTAGAAAAATACCAAAAAATATTAATAATCTTAAAATTGACATAAGAATCGATAGCTGTAATGATAAGTTTGTACAAAATTTGATACATGAACAAATGTTACATAAAAATTTAAAGACGAAATAAGACTTCTTTGTAAACGACATTTGTTGTTGAATTAGTGTAATCGCTATCTCTGTCACAACAAATGACCTTCAATCCGTTCTTGTTCTTAACTCGTGATACAACTACATAAAGTTGGCCATGTGAGAATACCGGTTTTTGCAGAAACAAACCAACTTGAGACAACGTCTGACCTTGACTTTTATTAATGGTCATAGCAAAGCAGACCTGAATAAAAAAAAATATTGATACTTTTTCTATAACATAAAAATCAACAATTATAATGATGAGAAACAAATTTCGATACATAAATGACGAAAGAAAACTTATTTGTAAATGACATTTGTTATAGTAGCTGAAATTATGTCTACCTATATATAAAAACATAAAACAGCACTATAAATAAACCAACATTATAAGTATTCCATAAATTTGTCGAAAAACATTTCGTTTGCTTTTAAGAGTATAATTGTAAGAATTCTCAGTACTATCACCCCATAAACGCAATACAAATTTTAATTTTGGCCCGATTAAAACATAATACATAACTAATAAAAAGATTCTACTTTTAAATTTGGTCCGATTAAAACATAATGCATAACTAATATAAATTCGTGTATGGGGTGGATCAGGTAAAAATCTGATTTGGGCATTTAAATTCGTGTATGGGGATGGGGTGGATAAGCCAAAATCAGAAACAATATTTATTTAAAAGCCAACTAAAACATATGTAGTATTTTTTTTAATCTTAAAGTATAATATCCGTTGAAAAAATTATTACTACGTATATAACAAAAACATCATAATAAGAATTGTTTTTAATAAAAATTTCACATTTAAATTGGATTTCCTACAACTCAATTAAATGGCTAATACGGTAGTAAACGTTTGAGATATTAAAGCAAAATGGGAAGGCCCATTAACTGAATATCTTATCCGTTTTAATGGGCTTCTCAATCCATTAAACCTTTTCCACACGGGCTATTGAGAACTGTCTCAAAAATGGGAAGCCAACGATACTTATTCATTTTTACGGCTGCATACCGTTCGATCAAGGGCTTTCGTTCGAGAATGGCATGATTCATGCGTATAATCGTAAGTTCGAGATGTATCAATCAAGGATGGAAAATAAAGTTCTCGGATTAATCATTCAATATAGAACGGTGTGATATGGGAATCGTACGTCTCTGCTATGCAATTCGTAATTAAGAACGGTAAATTACTAAAATTTTCTTGTTAATTTGTTATTTCAGAAATGTAATCCACCTTTGTAATGCAGGTGGGCTGCTAAATTTGTTGAAATTGTCGAAACACCAAAACCCTAAATCTGCCGAAGGATTCATCTACTTCTAGGGTTCCACCTCGGATTTAGAGTGAATATGCTATAAAATTTGAACGGTATGCAGTATATGAGCTCATTTGATTAGGAAAATTCGTGATTAAATTCGAAAAGTTAATTAGAAACAAATGATTGATTAGTGCCGATTGTATTATTTAGCAAGTGGAACATTTTGAATGTAAAAACATCGAAATTAAAAGTTTGACTATGAAAGTCAACTTAAACATAAAAAGTCAAATTTTAACTATAATAGCAATACAATAAACAATAAACCTATTATGATATATTTTTAATTTGATCACGGATGATATGTTAACAGTTAACTATCCAAAATTAAAATCAAAGAAAAAGACAATGAAATACAAAAGGTTTTAATTTTATTGATTTGGAGGCCACAATAGTTTCAGGTTGTTACGAGTAAAGTTTTAATACATACCCAACATGGTATGTTTTACATATTAATGGCTATTTTCTTTCAACTAATAAAATTAAAGGATCGTGTGGTGGAAACAGTCAATCAACTGAATTTTTTAATTAATACATTTTGGAATTAATACCCAACATGGTAACGACTTTTTGGAATTTTTTAAATGATAGGTCCTGCTGGCGTGATTTTTGGAACAACAAAATGGTAGGTCGTTGCTGAGTAATTCTTATTTCCGGATTTATATGGAGGAGTTATTGGTATTGTGGTTTTTGAAGAATAAAAGGTTGACCAGTTTGACTTTATAAGTAGTCAAACTGTTGAATAGATGATAAACAGTTTGACTTAAAACTAAAGTAAAACTTAGACAAATTTAATATTAGTAAAGTAAGTAGTCAAAACTATAAAAGTCAAATCTGTGGATTCTTTAGGTTATACAATTTTGGTTTACACAATTTATTTTTACCTTACTTTACTAATATTAACATACGGCCACGAATTAATCAGAGGGTGACGTATAAATTTTGTGCTGTTTTAATTCATGGTATTATAATTCGAAATTCCATAACTTTTTAGTTATGGGATCTATTTTTTTCAAAAATTATATAACCAGATTTTGTGTTGTTTTAAAACAAAAGTAAGTAGTCAAAACTGTTTAATTGCCCATACTGTTTGAAATTAATCTTTACTATAAGTCATTATAATTAATTACAGATTTATATGTATAACAATTATTGTTAAAATATGATAAAAAAAAAAGCGTGCACACTAATAATCTGTTATTAAAGTTTTAATGAACGGTTTTATAAAATACCTGGTAATTGAAGCTTTGTTGTTGGTGCTGCAAATACGTTTCCTGCAAGGTCAAACTGTTTATATTAAGAACAGGTATGAGATTACATCATTTTTTTTAATAATTCGGTATATATAATTAAATGAAACAGAATATAAACTGCAGTTCTAATTATGAGGAACCACATGCAAAATTATTTTCGATAAAAGAATGACGATGTGGACTACAATTGACACAAAGGAATGTTGTTTGTACCTTCACCTGATGCTGTTCTTCGATGCAGGGAATTGTGGTTGGATGTTTACTTGTAAGTATTTCGATTTATTTGCATGGATTATATAGGGGTGGATGGTTATCGGAATTTATTTAAAAAATGGTATATGCAGGTGGAAATCACGAGATTTATGGAAACAGATTATGTATTGCAGTAGACTGCATAATTATTTAAAAAACTTCCGTAATTATCCTCGCAAAATGGCCAGTATTTTAGGGGGTATTTAATAGTTTTTAAAGGAAATAATCAATCTAATTAGAAAGTCGAATTTTACAGGCTGTATGGTGAAATAAGAGAAGATTTCCTCCCCGTAAAAGATGCATAAATTTAACCGCAGCATATGAAGTCTTCGGAATTGGAGCACTAAGTCGTTGACCAATGGTAGAATTCCACGTGGCATAAAGAGCCAATGATAGAGCTCGAATATGATGAGTTGGCATGCAAAAATCAAATGTAGGCTCACATATAGGAGAAGATATTATTTGACTAATTATTTATGCAAAATTATGTTTATGCAAGATTAACAATGATCCAATAGTAACAAAATGATCCAAAATTAAGACAATGATCCAAAATTAACAAAATAATCCAATTTTTTTCCAAACTTTTTTTTTTTCAAATTTTCATGACTATACTCATTTAGTAGAGAATTTAATTTTAAGAACTTTGACATTTTTATTTTTTTTATTTTCAAAGAAAAAAAAGTTATGGGCGAAAAACAAAGTCGGGGGCAAAAAAAACCCCACCAAATCAGATATTGACATGTGGCGAGGAGAGAGTATGTGTACGCAAATGACTATTTTAGCCTCCCCAATTTTCTTTTTCCCCCCATTATTTTGTTAAACTTTACACAAAACCCTCTTGTACTTCTAATGTTGTTTACCTTTCTTCACATTAAATCCTACCCATTTATTTTCTTTGATCAAAGGCCCAGATTTGTCCTCGCAGTCCTCACCTAAAAAAGAGTCCCCACTCGATCCCACTTTTCTCTCTCTCTCTCTCTCTCTCTCTATATATATAGTGTAGAATTAGAATCAGAACCAATTAAGGCTACAGAACCAACAGAACTCAATCTAAACCATTGATTTTTGAAATGAAATGATCATGGAAGACACATTAATGTATTTGATGAGGGACCCTCAAATATTGGTTTGCATGGATGTCATTCATGCATGTATACATATATATATATATATATATATATATATATATATATATATATATATATATATATATATATATATATATATATATATATATATATATATAGATAACACTTATGTATACATACATGAAAACATATACATATATGTATACATGCATGAATGATCCGGTGAGGACTCTTTTCCCGGTGAGGACCGCGAGTACTAAAAAAAACTCTAAAAATGATCCAAAACAAACTTTTTCAAAAAAAATTCTTTTTTAAACTTAAAAATCGCAGCCTATAAGATCCAAAATAAAAATAAAAAATTTCAAAAATGATAAAAAAAAATAAATTGGATCATAATAATGATCCACAAAAAAATATGGATCATTATTATGATCCACAAAAAAAAGTGGATCATAATTTTTTTTTCAATTTTTTTTTTGTCAAATGTAGTAATAATCATGGGGAGTTATATATTTTTTTTCGTAATTTTTTGAAATTTTTTTGAGGTGTCCTCGTGAGTCCTCACCGTTTTTGGAGTCCTCATCGGATCCCACTTCTATATATATATATATATATATATATATATATATATATATATATATATATATATATATATATATATATATATATATATATATAGGGTCCGGATCCGGTGAGGACTCAAAACCCGGTGAGGACTGCTAGGACAATTTTCGTCCACTCATCTTAAAAAGGACATAAAGGTCATTTTCGAAACCCCTCTTTCCTCCTTTTGTCACTTGTCCTCCTATAATTGGAAGTGAGTTTTTTCCCCCGCACTTCGTTTTTCGCCCATAATTGTTTTTTATTTGTAGAATAAAAAATCTAAAAATGCCAAAAAATTTAAAATTAAATTTTCTACAAATGAGTATAGTAATGAAAATTTGATTTTTTTTTCACAATGATCCAAAAATTAACACTGAGCTAAAATGATCCAAATATTAAGCAATGATCCAAATTTAACAAAATGATCCAAAAGTTAACAATGATCTAAAATTAACAAAATGATCTAAAATTTACAATGATTCAAAATTTATAAAATGATCCAAAATTAAATAAATGATCCAAAATCAACAAAATAAATCAAAATTTAACATAGATCCAAATAAGTTTGAATCATATAAACATGTATTGGATCATTAAGTCATGTCATTTTAGATCATAAAAATATTCGAGTTAATAAAAATATTGAGTCATTATATTTGAATCATACATGTTAAATAATGTAGTTTTGAATCATTAGATTTTCAATTAAATGTTGAATCATTACAAATTTTGAATTGTTACAAGTTTTGAATCATAACATTTGTAAAAAGAATCAATAATTTAAAGTACCACATTGTCTAACAAAATGATCCAAAATTAGCAAAATGATCCAAAAATAACAAAATGATTCAAATTTTAAAAAATTTAAAAAATATTCCTTTTTTCAAATTTTCATGTCTATGCTCATTTTGTAGAGAATATAATTTTAAGAACTTTGGTTTTTTCAGAATTTTTTTATCAAAGAAAAAAAAAGTTACAGCCAAAAAACACAAGTGGGTGGAAAAAAAAAAGTGTCCAGCCAATCATATTGCGACACGTGTCCGAGAGTGGGGGAGAGTGGGAGAGGGGAGAGTGGCTGCGCGTGATTTTTCTTGTACATGCAAACTTCAAACTTTATAGACAATTAAAACCCTCAAACATTTGACCTTTGGTGGAAAAATAGAAAAAAGACTTTAATAATTACAAAAATGCCACTACGAATTTTTAAAAAAAGATGGGAAAATCTTAGCCACACATCTTTAAGATTAACGATCGAGATTTGTACTCGCAGTCCTCATTAGATTTTGTGAGGACTCATTAGCCACACATATATAGAAGTGAGATCCTGTGAGAACTCAAAAAACGGTGAGGACTCGCGAGGATACCTTAAAAAAATTTCAAAATATTCTGAAAAAAATATACAACTCCCATGATTATTACTCCCTCCGTCCCACAAAAAACTTCCCATTTGAGATGGGCACAAGTTTTAAGGTGATAGTTAGTGGTGGGGTCATTGACAATAATTTTGATTAAAATATAAGATTGATTTGGAGAGAGAAAGATAGTTAGTGGATAGTTAGTGGTGGGGTCCTTATTAATAATAGTATTTTATTGAAATGGGAAGTTTTTTGTGGGACAAAATTTTAGGGTGAAATGGGAAGTTTTTTGTGGGACGGAGTGAGTATTACATTTGACAAAAAACAAATTTGAAAAAAAAATCACGATCTACTTTTTTTTGCGGATCATAACAATGATCCATAAATTATTTGTGGATCAAAATAATGATCCATATTTTTTTTTGGATCATTTTTGAATTTTTTTTGGATCTTATATACTGCGATTTTGATATTTAAAAAAAAAAATTTGAAAAAAAGTTTGTTTTGGAACTTTTTTAGATTTTTTTTTGGAGTTCTCGCAGTCCTCACCGGGATAAGAGTCCTCACCGGATCCGGACACTATATATATATATATATATATATATATATATATATATATATATATATATATATATATATATATATATATATATATGGTTGAATTAGTTTCAGAACCAATTAAGGCTACAGAACCAGCATAACTCAATCTAAACCATTGATTTTTGAAATGAAATGATCATGAAAGACACATTAATGTATTTGATGAGGGACCCCCAAATATTGGTTTGCATGAATGTCATTCATGCATGTATACATATATGTATATGTTTTCATGTATATATATATATATAGGGTCGAGTTATATTGAGAACCCTGATTTCAAAAAGAACTCTAAGAAATCTTTAATTTTAATCCAAACCATAAAATAAGCAATCTAACGGTGTAGAAAACAGAATGGCATATCTGTAATTAATAGTGCAATTTTGGTCAGATTTTTATGAATAAAAGGGCATTTTAGTAAAAGAGTATAAATAAATTAACTTAATAAATCAAAAGTAAAGAAAATTTCAAACCTCCACCCCTAAGATTACGTGCATTACACCCACCTTCCAAATCAAGAACGGATATTTCATAAAAAAGATACATCGATGACGGTTTTTCCTCTCCAAAATCGGCGAGAATTGGTACACTATGTTCGATTAATACTCATACATAGGCGCGCATATGTGTTTTTTTAACTTCGTTCAAAACGTATTTATGTAAAAATCAAATTCTATCTATTATACATTAGTCATACAAGGTTACTGTTCGTAAAATTGTATATATATAAAAAAGATACAATGCAGACATAAAATATGAAGTCGTAGAGTGGTCTACCTAACTTTCATGGTGGTCTATGTTGTTGTGAAGCAGGGTTCGATTCTTACCAAAATTGTTTTTTTATTTCTTTTTTATTAGTTGTACAAAATTACACCTATATGCCTTGAACTTTCATATTTTTTTCTTTTGGCCCCTAAATTTGAATAGTTAATAAGAGAGTTTGAAAAAAAGAACTTTCATATTTTTTCTTTTGGCCCCTAAATTTAAATAGTTAATAAGAAAGTTTGAAAAAATATTTCCCAATAAGAAAATTGTGGATCTAAATAAATTATTTTATTCGATCATGCGAAATATATCTTATTAAACTAATACATTTTATGATATAAACTAAATATTTATTTTTTTAAGAAAATGAATTTTTCAAAATCCCGCTGCGAAGCGCGGGCAAAACAACACTCGTTATAGTACATTTGTGTTAAAGTAACCAAAAGTATAAATTAATTGAAATTGACCAGTTACTTCATATTACCCGTATGTAAGTGAAATTCGAGAATTATAAAGATCAAATTATAGCACATTGTATATATGGGACATTCCAGATATAAAAAACCTATATTGATGTATATAAAAAGTACATAGATAATAGAATCTTTTAATCTGTAGATCATGCATGTTTTACGCAGATATGTTTTCCAACAACAAACTTAGAAAAAGTACTTACACTGAGATTAAACAGAATCACGACATGGTAGTGTGTCCCCACAACATGAAAAACGCATATTCGGGAGGAAAAAAAATGTCGAATTGTAACATGTAGATTGTCGAAATATGTCGAGACGGTTTTGCATATATGTTATTTTCCCAGTAGTTAATGTTATTTTTCCGTAATTAATATACGTCCTTGTTATAAACTACTTCAGCATATGTGTTTGAGAGAACATAGATGTATAAGTCTCTAAAGTAAAAACATTTTACTAATAACATATATGTAACAAAAAGAACATCGATGTATAAAAACCGCACGAATGACATTTACACATCCAATCAATAACAAAACATATATGCAAAGTAAATAAAATGAATAACACATATGTCCCAAAGCTAACTACATCTTCCAGTGTTCCTTTGTCCGGAGTTGTTTTTGACATATCCAAAAGTTGACGTCCATCAGCAGCTTGCAGGGAAAAAAACATAAAACCTCAAGAACATATGTTACATACCTCAAGTAAATTAAACAGATTTATTCATCATAGGAAATAAGATAAAACTAATCGTAGAAACCAAATCTCTATGTTAAGGTCACAAATAATAAAGGGATAAATTTATGAGGTTTCAAAAGTGTATGAAACCAGCAGACTATTAGTCAAAAGATAATAGCAACTTTCTTAACTTAAAATAAAGAATTAGAGAACAATGATCTAGAAACTTTTAACATTATTTTAATTATAAAAACACATTGCTACTGAAAATACATTTTTGACGTTATTTTAAATAAAAAACACACCTAATCTTTTAATTCATTATAAATGATCCATTATTTCATCTATAATAATCTTTTAATTCATTATGAGTTCCATGTAAATAATGCAAAAATACTAATAAAAAATCACACCTCAATTGACAATATTATGGATCTCGTCTTCAGCCTCTTTTCTTAAACTAACTTCTTTTTGAAACATTTTCTCTAAAACATCAAACGAAATTAGTGGTGAACATAGCCCTCCCGCATTAAACCCTACGAGATTGACCAAAATCAAAACAAAAAATTTCATATTAATTTAGGATAACATAAGATTCTAGATTTTGGGATGATAAAAGGTGAACATACCTGTAGCGGCGACCGGTAGGGAAGCGCCACGATCGGAGGCATCAACTGTTCTTTGCTGTTGTTTCCCATGGCGCATGACTTGTCTACCTGAAACCCTAATGAAATCATATTTCTGTAGATCTGAAAATCAGAATGCAAAAAGTAGTGGAAAAACTAGTGCATCAAATGTTCTTTGCAAAAACTAGTGCAAAAACTAACGAAAATCAGATGAATTTCGGCCTGCTTATGGACGAAGGTGATTATGGACGAATGAAATTATTAGAATAATTGATGATATACTCTACATACGGTTAGAATGAATGTGAAAGATATGATCAAATCCTATCCATGATTGTAGGGATCTTTTTAATAATTTCCAAAAATGCATAAATCAGTTATAAATGTTAAATCTCTATAATACCCCTTACGATTTTTACAATTATAAAATAAATAAAAAATCACTTCTAATTTGTGATTGGTTAATCAAGGGTTCTAAAAGTTCTTTTTAAAATTAGGGTTCCCAATATAATCCTTCGCTATATATATATATAGAAGTGAGTTCCATTGAGAATTAATATATTATGTGAGAATGTGAGAAAAGATCTCAGCCTCTCATCTCCTTCTAGCCCTCACGCGCGCGGTGGCATTTTTGTAATTAAGTCCAACTTTTCTGTCCCACACGTGGTGACATTTTTGTAATTAAGTCCAACTTTTCTTTAATCATCGATGATTAAACTGGGCTTTGTAGAATATAAAGACTTTTAATCATCAATGATTAAACTAGTCTAGTGTTTAATCATCAATGATTAATAGAACAATTTTGTCTTTAAAACCAAAGATGTTGTTTAATCATCGATGATTAAACTTGTCTTCATTTTTTAGATTCTTAATTCTTTATAAGATGTTGTTTAATCATCGATGATTAGCGTGTCTGCTTTCTTTATTATTTGATTGAATCAAACTTGGTATCAGAGATGCATGAAATTGGTGTGTAATCATCGATGATTAAACTTTATATGTGTAATAATCATAAGATGCTCTTTAATCATGTATGATTAACCTTGATAATGTGTTTAATCATTAACGATTAAACTTGGGGTTGGGTTTAATCATCGATGATAAAACTAGCGCGTGAGACAGAAAAGTTGGACTTAATTACAAAAATGCCACCGTGCGTCTTTTTGCATGATTCTCACATTCTCACCTAATATATTAATTCTCAATTGAACCCTCCCATATATATATATATATATATATATATATATATATATATATATATATATATATATATATATATATAAGGAGTAAATTACACGGAAGGTCCCTGAGGTTTGCCACTTATAACAGCTACAGTCTCTGAACTTCGTTTATTACACTGGAAGTCTTTGGTGTATTCATTTTGTTACACCCAACGTCCCTCGACCTAACATCTGTCAATTATAAACGTTAAATGGGTCATGTGCAAGCCACATGATGGGCAAAATTGTCATTTCACCTATTTCTCCAATTTTCTTTATTCTTCTTCCCGAACCTCCTAACCCTTTCTTCCTCAAACCCTACCAGAAAGAAAGAGACGAGAAATGAGAGAAACAGACACCAATCCACCATCCTTCTTCTCCGGTAGAGACACCTTCCCGCCGGCGACCACCACAGCACCACCACCACAACCTTCTCCCCCTCTCGCTTGATATCTATCTATCCTCTACTATAAATTAGCGCAAAAATCCACATACGGCTCTGATTCGGCTCCGACATCATAGCCGGATCTGGAAATTAAGAGCTAAATTTGAGGAGATGATAAAACGGACTGTTTTCACTATCTTCGATTCTCCTCCAATTGATAAAAGCTGAGCTACCGCGAAAATAATATCGATTATAAAAATCGTCAAGAAAGAGATATATTGGGTTCGATTTGAAGAAACGGGATTTGAAGTTCGTCTTCTCCGGCAAGAGTGCCAAAACTTCAACTTTTGAATCTGAAAACCCTAACTTTTGAATTGATTTAATACCCCATCAGATCCGCCCCAATTCAAGGTCTGCAAGGGAGTAGGGACGGAGGGAGAAACCCAAATCGAAACCATTGATTAAGCACAGATCTGTGGAGAAGGGAAGAGGCGGTGGTGTGACAAGGATTTGCAAGAACTACATCAAACTTATCTGCTCTTCAATCAAATTTTCTGTTCTAGTAATTGTAATATCATAAAAATGATTATTTTGTATTATATATTGTATTATCATAATATAAAACGTTTAAGCAAAAAAGAAAGTTCAAGTTAAAATAATATTATTGGTTGTGATTTTGCAGGTGAACAATCGATCAGTATGTTTGTGATTTTGCAGGTTGTGTGTTTGCGTTTTCTAATTTTTTGGTACAAGAAGATATAGAAGAAAAAGAAAAAAGATAAAGGAAATAAAAAAAAGGTGGGAAATGACAACTAGGCCCATCATGTGACTTGCACATGACCCATTTAACGATTAAAATTGACAGACGTTAGGCTGAGGGACGTTGGATGCAACAAAAGGAATACATCAGGGACTTTCAGTGTAATAAATGAAGTTCAGGGATTATGAGTATAATAAGTGGCAAATCACAGGGACCTTCTGTGTAATTTACTTTATATATAAGGTTGAATTAGTTTTAGAACCAATTAAGGCTAGAGAACCAGCAGAACTCAATCCAAACCATTGATTTTTTAAATGAAATGATCATGAAAGACACATTAATATATTTGATGAGGGACCCCCAAATATTGGTTTGCATGGATGTCATTCATGCATGTATACATATATGTATATGTTTCATGTATGTATACATAAGTTTTATCTATACATATATGTATACATGCATGAATGACATCAATGCAAACCAATATTTGGGGGTCCCTCATCAAATACATTAATGTGTCTTGAATGATCATTTCATTTCAGAAATAAATGGTTTAGATTGAGTTCTGCTGGTTCTGTAGTCTTAATTGGTTCTGAGTCTAATTCTACACTATATATATATATATATATATATATATATATATATATATATATATATATATATATATATATATATATATATATATATATATATATATAAGTGGGATCTGGTGAGGACTCGCGAGAACACCTCAAAAAAATTTCAAAAAATTCTGAAAAAAAATATATAACTCCACATGATTAATACTACATTTGAAAAAAAAAATTGAAAAAAAAATTATGATCCACTTTTTTTTATGGATTATAATAATGATCCGTATTTTTTTGTGGATCATTATTATGATCTATTTTATTTTTTTTTTGATCATTTTTGAATTTTTTTTTGGATCTTATAGGCTGCGATTTTTAAGTTTAAAAAAGAATTTTTTTTGAAAAAAGTTTGTTTTAGATCATTTTTAGGGTTTTTTTTGGAGTCCTCGCATTACTCACCGGTTTTTAAGTCTTCACCGGATCCGGACCCTATATATATATATATATATATATATATATATATATATATATATATATATATATATATATATATATATATAGGGTCGAGTTATTTGCAGAACCTATTATTTGGGTAGAACCAGCAGAACCCATGTAGACCAATCAAAAATTAGAAAATTAGTTTCTATTTTATATATTTTCTAAATAATAGCAAGGGTAATACAGATATTTCATCAAAAATTGTATTTTTGGATGGTAATTATATCCTGTCGTTTTTTTGGAGATATGGAAACTTATTTTTATTTAAATTATTTCTTCCTAAAATAACTACCTTCTTCGACCAATATATAGCAAACTAGAAAATCAAGGGATACGATTTCATACTTAAATTTGAGAAAGGAAACTTTATTTTAAATTCTCCAGAATTTCACCCGTTCTGTACGTCGTCAATAATTGTGATTTCTTCGGTAATCGTAATCAAATGTACATGCATGTTTTTTATGCGTATTAGGTACATGTAGTCTAGTGTGCATACATGTTATTTGAATTTCACATGATTGAACTTGTAATTATTTTTATGTTTTAGCATTCAAAATTTGATTCAGATAATTTCCACTATAAATTTGAAAAGGAAAGTGACAAATGTGATTATAGAAAATCAATGATCTGATTCCTGTTTTTTGGCTTTTAAGTTAACGCAACCATATGTTCATTCATGTTATTTTTTGTCCAGTAGGTATACATAGCCCTATGTGCATACATGTTTTCTGTCCTTTGTATATGTACATAACCAAATTAATTTTATTAAACACTCTTGGTCGTACCACTTGTTTGACCTTCTTATCACTTTGTATCCTACTAGTACTTGCATTTATGTCATGCTTTATGGATTTATCTGCGAAAAAAAACATAGTTAGAACATTCATGTACGTACCATCATTAGTAACTCAACGAGCATTGTTACGGGTTTAAAAAATATAACTTGTATATATGTTCTTAAAATAAATCATAAACTAATTAGAAGTCCTATAATATTTGGTTTATTATCAACGTATTTAAAAAAAATTGGTGAGTTTGGAAAATATATGTAGTAGTTTTTTTGGTGGCATAAAGCCATAATGCGTGTAATACAAAATAGTTACACAATAGCCCTTGTTTTTGGGTAGCTTTTGAAAATTTTTATATTGGTGGGGTTTTCCTGCATCACATGAATAAAGACACTTGAAGAAAAACACTAACCAAATCTTTAACGCCGTCATTTATTTATGAACAGTGAGTTAACGATTTTTGGAATCACAAATGTATATTAACAAGCATTATAATACTCCGCGCGTTGCTGCGGATTTATTTTTTTACACTTTGTGTAAATTACGTTAATAAAAATGTCTAATGAATTTACCTGAACCGAAAAGGCTAAAAACCTAACCGAAATTTTTACATTTAAAATATTACATCTCTCTATTTTTATTACATTTGTATTACAATAAATGATACACTTTTCATTTTTGAAAGTTTCAAAATAAGTGATATAATTTAAAATTTATCTTATTTGGTAAAAGAAAAATGGAACCCGTTATCCAGTAACTATCCACTTCAATATATTGAAATGATATTTGCTAGTGAACAATAATTTAATATCCAAGTTGGTATATTTTTAATTATAATAATATAGCAAAAAAAAGTTGGTGCAAATAAAATTATATGTTCTTTGTTATACTACGTACAAAAAAGTGAAAAAGAATAAGGTAAAAGAAATGTAAATGCGTGAAATAATATTTTTAACATGTACTGCAACTTTTTGGGTTTTCTTTTTTCACATTAGACCGGTGCCAACCCTGCGTCAGGGCGCACGTCGAGCTTGCGTCGAGCCACGACGGCGTTGGCACCGAGCCGTCGTGGCCGGCGTCGTGGCGTATACGTCGTCCTTTCGACGGTCGAGAGAAGGCGTCGGGGGGGGGGGGGGGGGGGGGGCGTGAGGACCGAGGGAGCGTATGAAATTAAATTCAAAATTTAATTTTTGTTTTTTGTTTTTTTTTTTTCCTTTATCCTATTTTTTACCTATAAATACAACACCCTCACATTCATAATTTTACACCACTTCTCCCACTTCTTCATTACCTTCATTACCTATTTTCCAGATTTTCATCATGAGTCGTAGATCGAACTCCTCCCCGTCAAATGATCACTTCCAAAATTTGTTAAACACCCGTATCCCGTCACCAGCATATTCGTCAAATGCTGGACAGACTAGCCAGCCCAGCCCGAGCAACGTCGCATCTGGTTCGGGTTCGGGTTTTATGCCGTTCCAATCCACCCCCGGCGGTTTCTCGAACCAAGGCGCTGTTCAACCCGGTTACCAACCCGGTTACCAACCCGGTTATCAACCGGGTTATCAACCCGGTTATCAACCGGGTTACCAACCCGGTTACCAACACGGTTTCCACCCCGGTTTCTATGGCTCCGGTTATCATCCCGGTTCGGGTTCGGGTTCTGGCTATCAACCCGAATCCCCGCCCGAAGAGGAAGCCGAAGCACAGGGCCCACAAGCGGTTCCCGACCCGGTCGAACCAAGCAGGGGAACGGGAAGAAGAAGAAGAGCCACACCAGCGGTTAGGGAGCCTGGTACGGTAAAGAAGTGGTCCATCCAGGAGGCTGTTATTTTATCCCAGCGGTGGATAAATGCTTCAGAATCCGCAGAACGCGGGAACTCACAATCCGGTGATCGACTTTGGGTCTAATGTTTTTTTTATGTCTAATATTTTTTTTTCTTAGGTCTAATGTTTTTTTTTAAGTTTAATATTTTTTTTTTTAATTTTAATGTCTTTTTATAATTTAATGTAATTTTTTTTTTAATTAATGTAATGTTTTTTTTATTTAATGTAATGTTTTTTTATTTAATGTAATGTGTTTTTTTATTAATTAAAATGGTGATGTGGAAATGATGATGTGGAAAGGATGGGTTTAGTGATGGGTTAGTGATGGGTAGGGTTGGCACGAACGTGTCAGTAACAGGTCAGTAAGGATGCGATGACGTGGCGCTAGTGATGGGTTTAGTGATGGGGAAGGGTTGGGAGAGGCCTTATTGAGACGTGCAGTAAAAACCATGATGGGCCCACCACAATAGAACAAAATAATAAAAAATAAATCTTCATAGAAGTATATTACTACAATACATGCAAAGTGACATCTGGATGGAACGGAACTCAGCATAACCCCGTTTAAAGAAGCTAATGAACAGTTATTTTTAATGGTAAATGTATTATTAAGAGAATAATACAATACAATGGTCAAAACATTCATGTATAAGAAAAAAACATTCATGTATGTACTGAACAAAAAGCACATACACCGATCATCACCACTAACACACGGGTCAATTACATTCATGTTTTGAACAAAAAACATTCCTGTACTGAAAACACAATTAACAACAATTATGTTTTGAACAAAAACATCCATGTCTTGCACAAAAACTTTCATGTTTTAACACATACTAAAATCACAATTAACAACAAAAGTCAAGGGTAAGCAAATCAAAGTGTTCGATAAACACTGATGCAACAAAATCAAGGCTAATCACACGAATAACACTAATGTTCCAATTTTAATCTTTCGATTTTGGTTCCTAATTCATTTAAAAATATAGATTTAAAAAAACCATTGACTAAATTATTTATTTTCTTAAAATAAACACAAGGAAGTGCTAACACATACACAACCGAACTTTAATTTCCCTGAAATGTAAAACATACATGTCATCTTCTTCCCCAATTGCAAGAAGAAATAATTAAAGATACTTCACCTTCTTTCACGAAATCAAAAAATAGTTGTAGAGAATATTTTAATTTTGAAAACCTCCATTACAGACAGTTCGCCACGAGTCTTATCATCCATGTATCCTTAAGTTTTAAAAAGTATAAATCAAGTATTCAAACCTAAATTAGCTTTATCACCTTCAATGGTTCTCCCTGTAAATCGCTTCTTCTGTGATCAATAAGCAGTCTTCGTTTTGAACTAAACACCAATCGTTGCCCTGGAAAAGTTTGTCGCCGGATCTGAGAAAGATGAGTGAGATATGGTGGCTAGGGTTATTGGAGAGAGAATGAATAAGATAAAGGGGGTGGGGGTGACGGTTTCTAATGGTGAGAGAGGAGGAGTTTTTCATGGAAATTTTGAAAAAGGAAATTATAATTTGTCAAAATACCTAAATTAACCTTTTCAATTAATTTTAATAAAAAATATACTTTGTATTAATTACAAAATTGGCCCATTCAATCTAAACCATTAATCTTATAATCTAATGGCCTAGATTTGGTTCTTCCAGTTCTGTAGCCTTAATTGGTTCTGATTTTAATTCTACACTATATATATATATATATATATATATATATATATATATATATATATATATATATATATATATATATATATATATATATATATAGGGTCCGGATTCGGTGAGGACTCAAAAGTCGGTGAGGACTGCGAGGACAATTTTCATCCACTCATCTCATGAACGGTAAAAAGGTCTTTTTTAAAACCCCCATTTCCCTCCTTGTCCACTTGTCATCCAATGATTGGATGTGGGGTTTTTCCCTCCACTTCGTTTTTTGTCAATAATTTATTTTTATTTGAAAAATAAAAAAATCTAAAAATGTCAAAAATTTTAAAATTAAATTCTCTACAAAATGAGTATAGTCATGAAAATTTGAAAAAAAAAAATTAACACAAAGATACAAAAATTAAACAATGATCCAAAATTAACACAATGATACAAAAAATAACATGATCCAAAAACCATGATGGGCCCACCACAATAGAACAAAATAATAAAAAATAAATCTTCATAGAAGTATATTACTACAATACATGCAAAGTGACATCTGGATAGAACGGAACTCAGCATAACCCCGTTTAAAGAAGCTATTGAACAATTATTTTTAATGGTAAATGTATTATTAAGAGAATAATACAATACAATGGTCAAAACATTCATGTATAAGAAAAAAACATTCATGTATGTACTGAACAAAAAGCACATACACCGATCATCACCACTAACACACGGGTCAATTACATTCATGTTTTGAACAAAAAACATTCATGTACTGAAAACACAATTAACAACAATTATGTTTTGAACAAAAACATCCATGTCTTGCACAAAAACTTTCATGTTTTAACACATACTAAAATCACAATTAACAACAAAAGTCAAGGGTAAGCAAATCAAAGTGTTCGATAAACACTGATGCAACAAAATCAAGGCTAATCACACGAATAACACTAATGTTCCAATTTTAATCTTTCGATTTTGGTTCCTAATTCATTTAAAAATATAGATTTAAAAAAACCATTGACTAAATTATTTATTTTCTTAAAATAAACACAAGGAAGTGCTAACACATACACAACCGAACTTTAATTTCCCTGAAATGTAAAACATACATGTCATCTTCTTCCCCAATTGCAAGAAGAAATAATTAAAGATACTTCACCTTCTTTCACGAAATCAAAAAATAGTTTTAGAGAATATTTTAATTTTGAAAACCTCCATTACAGACAGTTCGCCACGAGTCTTATCATCCATGTATCCTTAAGTTTTAAAAAGTATAAATCAAGTATTCAAACCTAAATTAGCTTTATCACCTTCAATGGTTCTCTCTGTAAATCGCTTCTTCTGTGATCAATAAGCAGTCTTCGTTTTGAACTAAACACCAATCGTTGCCCTGGAAAAGTTTGTCGCCGGATCTGAGAAAGATGAGTGAGATATGGTGGCTAGGGTTATTGGAGAGAGAATGAATAAGATAAAGGGGGTGGGGGTGACGGTTTCTAATGGTGAGAGAGGAGGAGTTTTTCATGGAAATTTTGAAAAAGGAAATTATAATTTGTCAAAATACCTAAATTAACCTTTTCAATTAATTTTAATAAAAAATATACTTTGTATTAATTACAAAATTGGCCCATTCAATCTAAACCATTAATCTTATAATCTAATGGCCTAGATTTGGTTCTTCCAGTTCTGTAGCCTTAATTGGTTCTGATTTTAATTCTACACTATATATATATATATATATATATATATATATATATATATATATATATATATATATATATATATATATATATATATATATATAGGGTCCGGATTCGGTGAGGACTCAAAAGTCGGTGAGGACTGCGAGGACAATTTTCATCCACTCATCTCATGAACGGTAAAAAGGTCTTTTTTAAAACCCCCATTTCCCTCCTTGTCCACTTGTCATCCAATGATTGGATGTGGGGTTTTTCCCTCCACTTCGTTTTTTGTCAATAATTTTTTTTTTATTTGAAAAATAAAAAAATCTAAAAATGTCAAAAAATTTAAAATTAAATTCTCTACAAAATGAGTATAGTCATGAAAATTTGAAAAAAAATTAACACAAAGATACAAAAATTAAACAATGATCCAAAATTAACACAATGATACAAAAAATAACATGATCCAAAAACCATGATGGGCCCACCACAATAGAACAAAATAATAAAAAATAAATCTTCATAGAAGTATATTACTACAATACATGCAAAGTGACATCTGGATAGAACGGAACTCAGCATAACCCCGTTTAAAGAAGCTAATGAACAGTTATTTTTAATGGTAAATGTATTATTAAGAGAATAATACAATACAATGGTCAAAACATTCATGTATAAGAAAAAAACATTCATGTATGTACTGAACAAAAAGCACATACACCGATCATCACCACTAACACACGGGTCAATTACATTCATGTTTTGAACAAAAAACATTCCTGTACTGAAAACACAATTAACAACAATTATGTTTTGAACAAAAACATCCATGTCTTGCACAAAAACTTTCATGTTTTAACACATACTAAAATCACAATTAACAACGAAAGTCAAGGGTAAGCAAATCAAAGTGTTCGATAAACACTGATGCAACAAAATCAAGGCTAATCACACGAATAACACTAATGTTCCAATTTTAATCTTTCGATTTTGGTTCCTAATTCATTTAAAAATATAGATTTAAAAAAACCATTGACTAAATTATTTATTTTCTTAAAATAAACACAAGGAAGTGCTAACACATACACAACCGAACTTTAATTTCCCTGAAATGTAAAACATACATGTCATCTTCTTCCCCAATTGCAAGAAGAAATAATTAAAGATACTTCACCTTCTTTCACGAAATCAAAAAATAGTTTTAGAGAATATTTTAATTTTGAAAACCTCCATTACAGACAGTTCGCCACGAGTCTTATCATCCATGTATCCTTAAGTTTTAAAAAGTATAAATCAAGTATTCAAACCTAAATTAGCTTTATCACCTTCAATGGTTCTCTCTGTAAATCGCTTCTTCTGTGATCAATAAGCAGTCTTCGTTTTGAACTAAACACCAATCGTTGCCCTGGAAAAGTTTGTCGCCGGATCTGAGAAAGATGAGTGAGATATGGTGGCTAGGGTTATTGGAGAGAGAATGAATAAGATAAAGGGGGTGGGGGTGACGGTTTCTAATGGTGAGAGAGGAGGAGTTTTTCATGGAAATTTTGAAAAAGGAAATTATAATTTGTCAAAATACCTAAATTAACCTTTTCAATTAATTTTAATAAAAAATATACTTTGTATTAATTACAAAATTGGCCCATTCAATCTAAACCATTAATCTTATAATCTAATGGCCTAGATTTGGTTCTTCCAGTTCTGTAGCCTTAATTGGTTCTGATTTTAATTCTACACTATATATATATATATATATATATATATATATATATATATATATAGGGTCCGGATTCGGTGAGGACTCAAAAGTCGGTGAGGACTGCGAGGACAATTTTCATCCACTCATCTCATGAACGGTAAAAAGGTCTTTTTTAAAACCCCCATTTCCCTCCTTGTCCACTTGTCATCCACTGGTTGGATGTGGGGTTTTTCCCTCCACTTCTTTTTTTGTCAATAAATTTTTTTTTATTTGAAAAATAAAAAATCTAAAAATGTCAAAAATTTTAAAATTAAATTCTCTACAAAATGAGTATAGTCATGAAAATTTGAAAAAAAAATTAACACAAAGATACAAGAATTAAACAATGATCCAAAATTAACACAATGATACAAAAAATAACATGATCCAAAAATTAACAATGATTCAAAATTAACAAAATGATCCAAAACCTTACAATGATCCAAAACTAATTAAAATGATCCAAAAATTAAAATGACTCAAAGTTAATAAAATGATCCATAAAGAATAAAATGATACATAAATAACAAAATGATTCAAATTTAACAAAACTAAAAAAAAATTAAATTTTAATGACTATACTCATTTTGTATAGAATTTAATTTTAAGAACTTTGGTTTTTTCAGAATATTTTTTTATTAAAGAAAAAAAAAAGTTATGGCAAAACAACACAAGTGGGTGGAAAAAACAAATAGTGCAGCCAATCCCATTGTGACATGTGTCCGAGAGTGGGGGAGAGTGGGGGAAGGGAGAGTGGCAGCGAGTGAGGTTCCATACTTGCAAATCTCAAATTCAAAATGACAACTTAGACCCTCAAACATTTCACCTTTAGAGGAAATTAGTAAAAAATCAATTATAATTACAAAAAATGCCACTACGAATTTTCAAAAAAAATAAGATAATCTGAGCCACATATTTTTGAGATTAACGATTGAGATTTGTCCTCGCAGTCCTCACCGGAAAAAGAGTCCTCACTCGATCTCACTTATATATATATATATATATATATATATATATATATATATATATATATATATAGGGTTCGGATTCGGTGGGGACTCAAAACCCGGTGAGTACTGCGAGGACAATTTTCGTACACTCATCTTAAAAAGGGCATAAATGTCATTTTCGAAACTCCCATTTCCTCATTTTGCCACTTGTCCTCCTATAATTGGAAGTTGGTTTTTTCCCCCGCTCTTCGTTTTTCGCCCATAAGTGTTTTTTTTATTTGTAAAATAAAAAATCTAAAAATGTCAAAAATTTTAAAATTAAATTTTCTACAAAATGAGTATATTCATGAAAATTTGAAAAAAAAATGATCTAAAGTTGACAATGATCCATAAATAACAAAATGATTCAAAAACTAATAGTCGTACAAAGTAAATAAAATGATCCTTAATGAACAAAATGATCCAAAATTATATATGATATATTATTTGACTAATTATTTATGCAAAATTATGTTTATGCAAGATTAACAATGATCCAAAAATAACAAAATGATCCAAAATTATGACAATGATCCAAAATTAACAAAATGATTCAAACTTTGACAATGATCCAAATTTAACAAAATGATCCAATATTTTATCCGGGTTTTTTTTCCATGTTTTATGGCTATACTCATTTTATAGAGAATTTAATTTTAAGAACTTTGGCATTTTTAGTTTTTTTTTTACAAAGAAAAAAAAAGTTACGGCCGAAAAATAAATGTGGGGGTAAAAAAAACCCATCAAATCAAGGCTTGACATGTGTCACTAGGAGAGAGAAAGTGTTTACAAATGACCATTTTAACCCTCTGAATTCCCCCCCCATTATTTTGATAAACTTTACACAAAACCCCCCAAACTTCAACCATTGTTTATTTTTTTCACATTGAATCCTAGCCATTAATTTTATTGGATTAAAGGCTTATATTTTTCCTCGCAGTCCTCACCCAAAAAAAGGTCCTCACTCGATCCCACTTCATATTATATTATATATATAAAAATTGAGTTCCAAAATGAAGTTTCATTTATTACAATAACATTTATTACCATGTTCACAAATTGTAACCCAACATATTATTTTATTAATTTTGGTATGTAATATTCTATTATTTAATATTTTATTTAATTTGTTAAATTTATAATATTTTAACCATGGGGTTAAAATTAGCAAAACTGAAATGTTTAGGTTATCTAGTGATAGTTATATATTCGTATTTGTTTTTATTGAACCAGGGTTCCAAATATATCTTCGTTGCGTAAATCAGAATTAGTTTAGACTGTTTAATTTATCCGTGTTTATTTAGTTATACAGTGTGATATTGTGTTTTAAAAGAAATTGGGTTTATTCTCTTTGCATGACACATATGTGAGGAGGTGTTAAAACCTCCCTCTCTTTCATTTGCATGATATACATAGACATTCACACACACACTTACACACAATGCATGTTCTTCAACTCTTGTAAATCAAACTTAGAATCCTTCTAAATCTTAGCGCTAAATTCCGAAAATGAGAAAGCTACAAGGTAAGAAGTCTTCCTCTTTGCTAGGGTTCTTGGTTTTTGAATGTAGTTGAACTAGGTTTTGGGTTTTTGATGATTTCTTGATGAAAGTTGAAATTGATGGTTTATTTCATGTTTACACTTGATCGTTTATACATTGTATGCTTAATTGTTGATTAGAAACTTGAATTGTTGAAGCCTACATGAAAGCTCCATTAATGGAGTTTGAAGCTAGAACCCTAGTTTTGAGAAAATGAAGTTTTATGCTTAAATTAGTTAACTTTTAGTGAAAATGACATGCTTAAATGATTATTGTTGCTGGGAATTAACCATAGCATGAATTGTTGTTGTTGTCTTGAGTAATTGGGTGTTTGGATGAAAATTTGTATAAAAACCCGTAGCTAAAGAAAAAGACAGATTTTTGCTGAATTTTGTTAGTTTTGCAAAAATCATATAAAATCAACCGTAACTCCATTTTTGGCGTGCGACCAGTCTTTTTGAAGGTCAAAGAGTCTACTTTATTTATATCATATTTTCATGAACTGATATGGTCAGAAAAGTATTCAGATTTCTGAGTTATTACTGGTGGTCGGAGGTGTCTTTTTCGGGTCAAACATTTATTGAAAACGTTTGGGTGTTTCGAAGTATTACATGTAAACATGAGGTTTGTCATAAGATGGTAATTATATGCTTGATAAAAATTATGTTTTTGAATTATTAGAACATTGCTCTCGGTTTTGACCCGTTTGGGCATATATGTTAAATTTGGTCTAAAAAATGAATTGTTTGGTTTATATATGACTTTAGATGTTTAATTGTGATAAGTTGAGAATCGTAGATTTTACAAGACATGAATTGTGAATTGTTAAAGTTAGTTTGCTTGGTTTTGACCCGTTTGGCCACAATATGTCAAAATGAGATTATTTGCTAATATGTTTGTTGACTTTGACTTGTAAAAGTCTTAGATGAGTGGTAATGATTTAATTAGTAGAATGCAAGTAATGGTAGTAATATTGAGGTAAAATATTGGTTTTGAACTTATATTGATATTTGTTATCATTTGGTGATTTCGGGTTACTAATTCGGTATTCGTTGTGTTATCAGGAACGGAGAAGACTCGGTAACATTAGACCACTGAGTTTGGAGCTTAGAGAGCTCAGGTGAGTGGATTTAGCCTACAACTTATATGGATTATAATGGTGTAGATGGTATTGCACTTGGGTTTGAATACAGATGAGTATTAACAAACTAGTATTAACTGACCAGTAGTAACGGACCAGTAGTAACTGACCACTAGTAACTGACCAGTAGTAACTGACCAGTAGTAACCGACCAGTAGTAACCGACCAGTATTAACTGAGCAGTATTATAGTTTGCGGTGTCTCACGGCGCGAACTTCATTCCGGACAGATCTTGGCTGTGATTCTTATGGCTTGTTTATTGGTATAGTAATTAATGACGATTATTAATTACTCGATTTAATGCGCATTCGGGTGGATAGAGGTCAGCAATGGGTGAATTCTGCTGGGCCATCGGTTACTATTGGATTACGGGTTATTGGACCTTGGATGCATGTGTTGCATTTGAGGGAAGCTTTACCGTGCCAATGTAGTAAAGGGGCCACCGGTTACCATTGTTGGGCCGACAATGGTTTAGGGTTCTGCAGAGCCGCCGGTCCTTTATATTTGTGGTTACCCTATACGATTAAGTGAACCTTAGAGGTTGTGTGAATCTTATCTGTTGTGCTTATATAAATTGTATGCTTTATTCATTCACTTAGCTTTGTGCTAATCCCCCACTTCGTTGACTCTTTTGCAGGTTCGGTTTGATGGGCGGGTCAAGAGGTGTTTAGTTGGAATGGTTGACCACTTTGTTTGTTATGTTTTGTAACGAGCCGAAGTGTTAAGTAACACCGTTTCATAAACTATAATGCTTTTGAATATTATGTAATGAACTTATCTTTTGGATAACGGTTTAATTGGGACGCTTCCGTATTTATAAAAAAAATGGCTTCGAAATTTGCGGTGTTACACAAATAAATACTATGTAATCTACATAAAAATAATTGTATATTCACAAATAATCTACATAATAATATATTTTCTATACATCTATAATATAATAAAAGAAGGTTTTAGGTGCCACGTGTCACTCCCATATTCACCCAAAAATTTGTTTTCCCGCTCATTCTTTAATTCTGATTATTAATTCAATTTATTTAGTGCGTTTATTATCATAATCGAACTATTAGGGACATACTTTAAATTTTCATGGGTGATTATCTGGTTTCTTAAAGTAACAAATTTGATTTAGTATAGATTTTAGATTTACCATAATTATCTTATTTAATTTAGTATTGAATTCAAATTCAACTTAATTATCTACTGAAGAATCGGAAATACCCTCTTTCAGTCCATCCTATTTTAGCCTATTTAAACAATTTATTGTACCAGATTATAATCATAAAAAATTTTCATCTTCCTTGATTTTGCAGAAGCTTTAATCAACCGATTCTCTAAAGCTGCTTCATGTATTTTTACTTATTTTTATGTTTTTATTTTATCCTATTTATATTTCTATTTATTCTATTTATTTTTAAGTCAGTTTTACAGTTAATTACGTTTATATTTGAAAATTGCTAGAATTTTTTTATGATACCAGAAATTTGTTGAATTTTTTTATACATATCAGGTAAATTTATACCTATCAAATTTTATTTTTTGTTTTAAACAGATGATTCTTCCAATTGTTACAAATCTACCAAATTACTTCATTAATCACCAGAATTGATAGTTCTTTAAAATTTGTAGATCTAGAACCAATAAGCTCTGATACCACTTGTCAGGATCGATTAACTATGAATTAGTTAATAAACACCTTTAGATCTAATTGACGATACAAGTTACAGCGGATTAACACTATATCAATATGATTAAGAACAATGAACTGTAAGAACAATATGCAATAATATTAAGAACACAGTTTCACAAAAAAACTTCAATGTATATTATTGATTAACAATACACACGTACGTTTACAATTCGTAAGGAACTATATATAGTAGTCCTTGAAGCCTAACTATTTACCCTAGTTATTCTAGGACTTGATTTACATCGAATAATAAAAGATATACATTGAATAACATTCTATAACTAACTCTGCGAAGATCTCGGACTTGATATGCTTCCAAAACGTATACCAGTAGTAATACCAATCACCAGTAGTAGATAAGCATCGTCAGTAGTAACTCTGGTAATCAGTAGTAAGTCCAAAACCAACGTCAGTAGTAACTACTAATGATCAGTAGTATCTTCAATATGTGTATAATCAGTAGGAACTTAGTTATAGACTTCACCAGTATCAACTTATCAGTAACAAATGTTTCTGCCCCATCAGTAGTAATCATAGTCTTCATCAGTAATAACCATGATCAATACTAACTGCAGCATCATTAATAAGTTGAACTGTGATCTGCTCCAACAGAGTCTCCAATAGAAATGCAGTCATCACCTGTTGGTCGGCAAGGGCAAACTTGTCAATTCGAAATTGTTTTACCAAGAGTGTATTATTTACGAAATAATTTAATCGCCTTACAAACCTGCTCCAATAACTGAGTTTGTAATATTGATAGACTGAGAAGATTGGATATGAATACCATCAGTATTGGGGCTATTTTCAGGAGCTTGAATCGTGACATTATCAACATTAATAGTAGGACTAAATATCATTTATCTTACTCAATGAATTATAATATCAAGTAAAGATTCTATGGTTTCGATTATACTTACTGTTGGTGCTAGTTTTGTGCAACCACCCTGGAAACATGAGGAAAATTTCTCATTACAAGTTTTTATTTTTACGTTTTTTTTTTTTATCTAAAACTTTGATTTGAGATGAACTAAAATACCAGATTTGGATGATCTCGACATGATTGATTCCACCAACCCATTCCTTGACCGTCTATATGGCCCGATCCAGACACGTTGAGACCCGTGACGTTTTGAAATGCTATCCATTGACTTGCATCAAGACCATTCCATGATGTCGGTGAACTTGGAGAAATAATCGTACCAGAGATCTGAAACACATTTTATATTTTTAAAATTTAACAAAAATTCAATACGTACATGATAAAAGTTGTTATAACATGTTTTTCTTACTATGAAATGAAGGATTTGAGGCTTGCAAGGTCCAGAAAACGTGAGAGGATTCAACAAGAAAGTACCGGATTCAGGAACAATCATTGTTGCATTTTGTGTTTCTGCTTTACACGCATCTTTCCATGTATTTACAAATGCCTGACCAACAACACGACCATATATAGTATTTGGTTTTACGCTATATAATATGATTATGAACATATTGCTACTAGATCTTTGTTAAAAAATATAAAAATAATGATTTCAAAAGCAAAACATTAAAAGTTGACGATAAATTAACCTTACCGGAGAATCATCATTGTCTCCTAAACCAGTAGCTCCATACTCAGAGACGTTGAATACGTCAGGGGGAGAAGCAACCAGACTTGTAACCAAACTGAGAATCAGCATCAATGAGAACAAATTCTCCATATCGACTAGTTTTTGCAACTATATATGTTAGTTTTTTTCAACTACAAGAGGGAATTGTAGGATTGTATGAATTGTTAATGGGGTGATCGAGTGTCATATTTATATTGTATGAATTATATGATTGCATGAGATGTATGAAAAGAAAGTAAGAAAATTGATAAGATGATGCGATGTCCACATCTATATCCATTAAGATTTACATTGTCCATATTCATATCCATTTAGTTATACATTGTCTATATCCATGTCCACATCCTATATTCACACATTTAAATTCATCTAGATCCAACACCAACAGATCAGATCAGATGAATGATTATCGGGTCCGATGATTATTGGATCGTATGTAATCAACATTGTATTTAAAAAAAGGATGATGATAGCAATTTTTGTGTAATAACTTCTCACTTCTGTATACGCAATAATTAAATTGTAAACCTAATTTCAATATTTTAATAGTTAAAAATATTTATTTCTTAAAAAAGAATATGCACATGTCGTCTATATGATTTTAACTCGTTTGGGATTTAAACCTAATAAAACATATGTATCCTGAACATATAATAAATATTTACTTAGGAAAAAAATTGAACTCATTAAGTATCAATTCATACACTTTTACCACTAGGTTATCACTAAATAATTCTTTATTGTATTTTCATGTTCATTTTATTTGTGCCTGTGCATTGTTCTTGTGCGTTAGAGTGCTGATGTGTCCATATGTGATTTTGTTTGTACTCTGTTTCCTAATATTTGGGTCTACAAATTACAATAAACTATGGATAGTTGGATAGGATTAATGTACGAAATCTTTACTAGGCGGTCACAAGATAATTTCTAAAAATCTTTACTGTTTTACACACATATACTTTAGCAAAAACTCTTACCACTAGATGGTCATAAGATATTTCCTAAAAATCTTTACTGTTTAATACATACTTCCTCCGTATCACAATAAGTGATACACTTTCTATAAATGGGTGTTTCATAATAAGTGATACATTTCAAAAGTTTCCTTATTTGGCAAAAAAGTGGGACCCAACCTCTACTAACTATCCACTTTAATAAAGTCAAATTACCCTTATACCCCTACTTTTACTTTTAAAATTCATTAATATCACTTTATCTAAGAAAAGTGGGACCCATCATCCACTAACTATCTACTTTATTATATTTTAACTCATACTTTCATATTTTGCCACAAAATTCGTGAAAGCTCAAATGTATCACTTATTGTGATACGGAGGAAGTATATACTTTTCTACAACTATTTTTGTAAACATATAACTCAATGATCTGATTTTTTTACACATACATCTAGAGTCTAAAAACATTATATTTTATAATCGTTGTTGAACTTTATTTTAAAAGATTCTAATAATCATTTATATCTTTTAAATAAAATGTTAATTACATAAGATTCAATTCCAGATGGTGAGATCAGATGGATGCAGCTATGGATGACAACTATCATCCGACACGTTTACCATCTAACCGAATATATTGATAGAATATATTGTAGATCATTGTTTAATTTAAAATATCTTGTAAATCTCATACGTAGGCAAGTTTGTTATGTACTGGATATTATAAATATTGTATATACCCTTCACAATTCAATGTGAAGAATTGTTTCCTCATATGGTCTCAGCCTCTTTCACGATCCCTCTCTAAACCCTAGCTGCCGTTTCCCTTCATCCCCATGGCCGGCGGCAATTCCTCCACCGTCTCTTCTGAGTCGGACTCTCCCCTTTCTCTCTCAACTATACTACACATGATTACACTCAAGCTCACCTCTACCAACTACCTCCTATGGCACAAACAAATGATGCCCTTATTATCCTACCAACAACTCACCGGTTATGTCGATGGTTCTCTCCCTGCACCGCCGCCAACAGTTACTACCGGTGAAACAACGTCCCCAAATCCGGCGTACACCTCCTGGGTTGCTGCGGACCAAAGGGCACTTATCATCATTCAGTCTTCTTTGTCAGAAGAAGCCATGGCCGAGACCTTGGGTCATGTTACCTCTCATGCGGTCTGGAGTGCTCTAGAATCTACATACCGTCATGACTCCGTTGAACGGGTTCATACCCTCCGTGATTCTCTCCGAACAATCAAAAAGGGTACGTCCATAGTTGGTGAGTATGCTCGAAAGTTTAAACTGATCTGTGACCAGTTGAATGCCATAGGACATCTGCTAGATGATAATGATAAAAGCCACTGGTTCTTATGTGGTCTTGGGTCTTCATTCGAAACCTTCTCAACGACCCAACGCCTGATCACCCCTCAAACTCAGTTCCAGAATCTCGTCTCTCAAGCCGAGAGTCACGAGATGTTTCTTCAAACAATCAGTGATTCCACGGTCAACCCGGTCGCTTTTAATGTCACGTCTTCTCGTGATGATAATACCGCACCTGTTCGTGGTCGCGACCGATACTCTCACCGAGGAAATTCATCACGAGGCCGTGGTCGTGGTTCCCGAAGGCCTCCTCATTGCCAATTTTGTAGAAAAGATGGGCATTATGCAAACCTTTGTCCAAATCTACAAACTTTTGCTCGACAGTCCCCATCTTTTGATGCCAACTTAGCCCAAGCTTTTCAAGATCAATGCAACACCTCTCCGGATTGGTATGTTGACACCGGTGCTTCCGCACATATGACTTCCTCTCCCGCGCATATCGATTCATCCACATCGTACTCCGGTAATGAAATCGTTTATTTTGGCAATGGTGATGGTGCCCCTATATCACATATTGGGAAGTCTCATATTACACCCAATATCTCTTTACTTGATGTACTTGTGATACCCAAGCTAACCAAAAATCTACTTTCTGTTAGTAGGTTGACACAAGACAATCACGTTGACATGTTATTTTCTAACCCTACGTTTTTTATTCAGAACCGTCAATCAAAGGAGACACTCGCTCAAGGAAAACGTAGGAATGGTCTCTATGTTCTCGAACAAGGTCAAAGAGCATTCCTAGCTAAACTTTCCTCTCGAAGAACACAAGCTTCTTTTGAATTATGGCACTCTCGATTAGGTCATGTGTCTTATGATATTATTGCTACTTTAAATAAGTTGGGTTGTTTGTCGGTTAATTCCGTTTTACCAAACCCTCGTTTATGCTCTTCGTGTCAATTATCGAAGAGTAAACATTTACCTTTTGATGTTAATTTGAAACGTTCTTTAAATGTGTTGGATTTGATTCATTGTGATCTTTGGGGTCCCTCGCCCGTTACTTCGTTAGATGGGTTTCGTTATTATGCTATTTTTATTGATGATTACTCACGTTTTTCATGGTTCTACCCTTTGAAGGCAAAATCGGATTTTTACAATGTTTTTAATATTTTTATAACTTTTGTGCAAACACAATTTTCATGCAAGATAAAACAATTTCAATCCGATGGTGGAACCGAGTTTAATAATAGCCGTGTTCGTGATCTTCTCGTAAAAAATGGGACTCATCATCGGTTTTCTTGCCCGTATACACCACAACAAAATGGGCGTGCCGAGCGTAAACATCGTCACATAACCGAAACGGGATTAGCTATGATGTTTAACGCAAACGTTCCGGCATATTTATGGGCACATGCTTTCGGTTCAGCTACATACATTATAAATCGATTGCCAACAAAACTTTTACAAAACAAGTCACCTTATGAGTTATTATTTGCATCCGAGCCAAATTATGCAAATTTTCGGGTGTTTGGATGCCGGGTTTTTCCTTATCTTCGTGATTATTCATCTCATAAGTTGGCCCCTCGTAGTGCTCCTTGCATCTTCATTGGCTATATCACTCAATATAAGGGTTATCGGTGCCTTGACTTATCTACCATGCGCATTTACACCACTCGTCACGCGCAATTTAATGAGAGCATTTTTCCTTTTTCGGGTAATACTTCATCACCATCATCACCTACATTATTTTTATCTACTTATTGTGATGATCACCCTTTGCCTATATCCAACCAAGAACTAAATAAAATCCCTACAAACCAAACCCCACCCACTGTTCCAAACCTAAATTCCATACCTTGTGATATTTGTCCAGAAACCCAAAATGCCCCACAAAATATACTACCTACCCCATCACCACCTAATTCCCCTGCCCCTACCCCACCCGTCGCAGCCCCTACCCAACCAAATATATTACCACCCCATGTTGAGCCTATAGAGCAGAATGCATACGATGCTCCTCAACAACCCGTACCAAACTCACACCCAATGGTCACACGATCAAAAGTTGGTACGTTTAAACCCCGTCATATAGCCAATCTTGCTCATGTTACCTCATCACCATTACACCATGCACTCTGTCAGGATCGATTAACTATGAATGAGTTAATAAACACCTTTAGATCTAATTGATGATAGAAGTTACAGCGGATTAACACTATATCAATATGTTTAAGAACGATGAACTGTAAGAACAATATGCGAAAATATTAAGAACACAGTTTCACAAAAAGCTTCAGTGTATATTATTGATTAACAATACACACGTACGTTTACAATTCGTAAGGAACTATATATAATAGTCCTTGAAGCTAAACTATTTACCCTAGTTATTCTAGGACTTGATTTACATCGAATAATAAAAGATATACATTGAATTACATTCTATAACTAACTCTACGAAGATCTCGGACTTGATATGCTTCCAAAACGTATACCAGTAGTAACTGCAATCACCAGTAGTAAATAAACATCGTCAGTAGTAACTCTGGTGACCAGTAGTAAGTCCAAAACCAACGTCAGTAGTAATTACTATGATCAGTAGTATCTTCATTGTATGCATGATCAGTAGTAAGTTAGTCATAGTCTTCACCAGTATCAACTCATCAGTAGTAAGTGGTTCTGCCCCATCAGTATCAACCATGGTATTCATCAGTAGTAAACATGATCAGTACTAACTGCAGCATCAGTAATAAGTTGATCTGTGATCTTGTTCCAACAATCTCCCCCTAAACTTATTGATTCTTTTTAATCACATAAGTTTCTTTTGTTCTTCTTCTTCCCTTTTTCTTTTCTCCAGGGTTCTTTGATTTTGTTGATGTCTTTGTGAAATGATGTATTTGATGTTTCTCTTTGTAAAATAATTTAATTTGTTCTGGAACATAACAGCATCATATGGCTTCATCATTGTATTAGTGAATATCTGATACATAGTCTTTTCAGAATGTGGATATTCTTTTTCATATAAGTAGAGCTCACATCTTTTGCTTGATTTTTCAAAGAAGTACATATTTGCAGTTGGAATTACATTCCAAGCATAAACATTCTCTGGATCTGTAAATTGTTCTGGGTAGTTATCTGGATAAAATGCAGCATCAATCATTCTTGTTAAGTATCCAGCACCATACTCTTTCCATGATTTCTTTGACATTCTTGGTTTTTCAATGATCAGAAGTTTAATAACATCACTTCTTGAGCATGATCTGATCAATGGTAACCATCCAGTGAATCTTTGTATGGCTTTGTCTTCCCTTACAATTTCTATAACATTGTTGGGCATAACTCTCCAATTTATGATTGGATTGTTCTGCAAGGGAGCAACAGGTAATTCAAGAACATGAATGATTTGTTCTGTTTTTGATTTCTTTTTAGTACTATGTTCTTGAGTAACAGCATTTCTCTTCTTTGATTGGGGAGTTGAGGATTCACCAGTAGTTGATATACTACCAGCTTTAAATAAACTTAGACTGATTGGAACTAAGGCTTTTGATTTCTTTGCTTCTTTTGCTTCTTGTTCAGCCAAATCCTTCTTCTTGGCAGCACAATATTTTTCAATAATGGTCATCATCTTCATTCTGCCAAAGGACTTTGCATTGTGCCCTTTTGTTTTCAAATATTCAATCATATTGGTTTTCTGTTCAAATACATCATCTGTTAATTCACCTTTTGTTCTCTTGCATTCAGATACCAGATCTTCAAGACATTTAATATGTTCTTCTTCAACTTTTCTAAGCCTCTTGAATTCTGCTTTTTGAGCTTCTATCTGGATATCTTCTATTTGAACATGTACTTGAACAGGAATTTCATTTTGAGCCTTCTTCTCTTCAAGAGCTTGATACTTAGCTACTTTCTCTAAATATCTCTTGTGCTTCACCTTCCATTTAGACTGTTTATCAGCTCTGACAAGATTTATCTTGTTTACCATGTAATGACCAAGTGCTCTATTAGGGTAATCTTCATCATATACTTCTTTACCCTTTCCAACACAAGCTGAAGGTGGAGGTGGAATGTATTTCATACCGGGCACACCTCTGATTATGATTGAAGGAGAAAACAATGTAAGTTCATTTTGTTGAAGTATTTTTGGATGTGGAGGAAGTGAGCACTCATCAACTTCAAACCAGTTCACATTATCATCAATGTCAGGTATGATAAGTGGTTGATCAGGTGTAGGTGGTTTGGTGATGATTTCAAATCTTTGTCTTTCAATTAACTCTGGTAAAACTATTTCTTCCTCTTCAGTAGTAACCAAGGTAGTTACTACTGGTGTGACTTCAGGAGTTACTACTGATAGGGCATCAGTAGTGTTTAGTGCAATGATTTCCTCTTGTGGATTTACTACTGCTATGATATCGGTAGTAGGAGTTACTACTGGTATTTCTGTATGTTCATCAGTAGCAGGCTCAACAGTAGTATCCATGTTTTCTGGGCCTTCAACATTTACCTGGCCTTCATCAACTTCAGTTTCTTTATGATTAAGGAGAGAGGTTGCTGCTGCTGCAATTGATTCATCAATCATTGTTTGAATATTATCCTTCTCCCCCTTAGTGAGCTCAACTGGTGGAGCCTCACTATTATCAAGCTTCTTTTTCAATTTTCTTATAATCTTGGTTTGTTGATGAAGCCTGTGCTCATACATTCTCATCCTTTTGTTGATGGTATTAATGTGCTTCTTCATCACTGTTATTGTTTTTCCTTGATTGGTGAGATATTTAAGACAATCTTGTACAGTAGATTCAAGAGAATCCAATTTATCCGTCAATTGTTTGGTTTTAATATTGCCCTCACTCCATCTAGCAAGATCATCGGGCTCACTAACATGTACATTGGCTTTGAGGTTTTCCATCCTTTCCGTTAATTCAACAAATCTACCCTCATCACTTCTTGGTGATTCATTGGGTTGTTTAGACACTCTCTTCTTCCTAGAAGAAGCAGAAGTGCCCCCCTTGTGGTTTCTTGGCACCGGGGTCCTCTTAGTAATTCCTCAAAAGAGTCATCACTTAGAGTTGCCAAGGTCTGGGTCTACGTGATGTTTTCACTGTCCTGTGCACCCACCTTTGGGGCATCAGTAGTGAAAGCCCTCGCCTCATGTCCTCTCTCCTCCTTGGAGGACAACTCTTGGAGCCTGGGGTTTGACTCAATTTGTCCCCTGGTGTCCTTGAAGGAAGTTTTCTTCCTTTTATAAGTTGTGGAAATATTTTGGGTTTTATTTGGTAGGTCTTCCACAGAGTGAACAGTAGCACTCTGCAGTTTTATTTCATGTTCCTGGGACACATTCAGGATATCTATGTTAGTGGGTGATTGAGTGGCTATTTGGGGTGGTGTTTGGGCTGCATTTGGGGGTGATGGAGTGGGTTGAGGTTCAATATGGGTTGTATCTATGATTGAACCCTCTCCAAGTTGTGGTTGATCTTTGATCATGTTAGGAAACAAAGGGGTTTCCTTGCCCGAAAATTTAAACTGTTTTCTCATATTAGAGAAAACTTTCTTGTTCAACTCAGGAATTATAAAAATGTTTTTGGGAGTTGACAAGTTTTGTAATTCACAGTTTAAGATATGTTGAAGAAATCTGGGATACATTAAAAATTTTGAAGCACTAAGATTTCCCAACATACCTTCAAAAATCATATTTGAAAAATTAAATATCTGGTCTGTGCATAAACAAACAACAGCAGATGCTATTGATTTGTTAAACTCATTCCAGGTACTTCTTTTAGGAGAAATACAATGTTGAATGTTATGTACAAGAAATTTCCATTGTGGGGAGAGAAGACCTTTTTGAAAAGTTACTATGTCAAGTCTTCCCTCATATCCCATTTTATTTAAAATTTCAACAATGTATTCCTTAGGAAGTGAAAACATACCTGCATCATCATGTAGTTGTAGATGGTGTCGAATTGATTGTTCAGTTATTGTGACCGTTTTGCCATCCACTGTTGATTTAATCATTGACATGGTTGACCCTTCGGTTCGTTCAGCATTTGTCCAGAAATCAACCAGGTGTTGTTGATATGCTTTCGGTTTTACAGTTAAGGCGAACTTGATGTATGAGTTCTTCAAGAATTGTACTATTGGACGAAAGTCTTTTGTACCGTCTGGATTCTTTAGGAATGCACACATATTGTGAAACTCTGAGTATTTAAGATCTGTTTGAAAATCGAGAGATTGTAAAGTTGCCATTGTTGTTGATTTTGAGAAGTTTGGATTGTTTGATTTGAGAGAAACGAGTAAGAATTTTGTTACTGGTGCAGGGTTAATGATCGTAAGTTAGGGTTTATCGAGAGGATTTAGCAAATCGATGTGAGGATAATGCTAAACTAATCGACTTCAGCTATTTATATCTTACGATTCATCCTGCAAAAATATGAAATTGTCCTTCGAATCATAGCACAACGGCTATTTTCATAAGGGTTAGTTTGGTAATTTGATAGTTGAAAGACCAGTAGAAAATTAAATACCAGTAAGAAAACGTCAGTAGTATCTAAGAACATCAGTAGTAACTAAGGATTTTGGTATCAGTAGTAACTATAGACATCAGTAGAAACCACTAACACACACAATCAGTAGTATATGTGGATACCAGTAGTACTGACTTACTAGTAGTCTTTTTGTAAACCTAATACACACCAGTAGTATTGACCTACCAGTAGTATTTTGTGCACAAACCTACATACCAGTAAAGCAGACCTACCAGTAGTAAAACACTTAAACAAATAAATAACTTTTTAAAACAAAACTTTACACATGATTTTGAGTGAGAAATTAATTTATTAAAATCATTCCAATACTGCTAACCAAGAAGTTGAATCTTCCTACATCAAATGCCTTTGTAAAAAGATCTGCTAGTTGATCATCAGTATGAATTTTAACTACTTTGATTAACTTCTTTTCATTGCAATCTCTTATAAAATGAAATCTTATTTCAATGTGTTTGGTTTTAGAGTGTTTTACTGGATTGTTCACAATACTAATAGCACTTTGATTATCAATAAAAATAGGAGTTTTAAGGATAGAGATACCAAAGTCTAGCAGTTGGTTTTGAATCCAGAGTACTTGAGCACAACAAGCAGATGCAGCTACATACTCTGCTTCAGCAGTTGATGTTGATACATTTGTTTGCTTCTTACATTGCCATGACACCAGTCTTGATCCAAAGAATTGACATCCACCAGTAGTGGACTTTCTATCTTGACATTCACCTCCATAGTCACTATCTGTGTAGGCTATGAGTTCAAAGGGTGAATCATGTGGATACCATAGACCAAGTGACGGTTTGCCTTTCAAGTATCTGATTATTCTTTTGACGGCCTGCAAGTGTAGTTCTTTAGGTCTTGCTTGATATCTTGCACACACACAAACACTGTACATAATGTCAGGTCTTGATGCAGTTAAGTACATCAAAGAGCCTATGATTGATCTATATAAGTGTTCATCTACATCCTCCCCCTCAGCATCAGGATGTAGGTGTTTGTGTGTTTCCATTGGTGTACTTGCACTTTTGCAGTCTTTCATATCAAACTTCTCCAATATGTCTTTAACATATTTTGATTGGTTTATCAAAATACCATCTGTTCTTTGATTTACTTGGAGTCCAAGGAAGAAGTTAATTGGACCCATGGAGCTCATCTTGAATTTGATTTGCATGAGATTTTCAAACTCTTTACATAATGCATCATTTGTTGAACCATGCAAATATGATATCATCTACATAAATTTGTACTAGTAGTATATCATCTTTGACTTTCTTTGTAAACACATTTTTATCAATTGCTCCTCTTTTGAAATCATTCTTCAGTAAGTATGATGATAATGTATCATACCATGCTCTTGGTGCCTGATGTAGACCATATAGAGCTTTGTCTAGTTTGAATACATAATCATCATGTTTTGGATCTTCAAAACCTGGAGGTTGGCAGACATATACTTCTTCTTCAATTTTCCCATATAGGAAGGCAGTCTTTACATCCATTTGATAGACTTTAAACTTCTTGTATGAAGCATATGCTAAGAATATCCTAATTGCTTCAATTCTAGCAATAGGCCAGAGCATATACTTCATCATAGTCTATTCCTTCTTCTTGAGTGTATCCTTGGGCTACAAGTCTGGCTTTGTTCTTGATCACTATACCTCTTTCATCTTTCTTATTTCTAAAGATCCACCTTGTTCCAATGGCTCTTTTTCCTTTTGGTAGAGGTACAAGTGTCCAAACAGCTTGTAATTTGAATTGAAGGAGTTCTTCTTGCATTGCCTCAATCCAGTTTGAGTCCTTCATTGCTTGTTGAATTTTATTTGGTTCATCCTGAGACAGAAAGCATTCAAACATACATTCATTAGCAATTAAACTTATATTACACATGTTTGCAGTTAAGCTTTTGTTTAATTTGCTTCTTGTTTGCAGTGGAGAGTTAACATCACTTAGAACAAGATCTAATGGATGGTTCTTCTGAGTCCTTGTTGTTGTAGCTCTATCAACCACTAGTTGATTTTCAAGATTGGACTCATTTGTCTCAGGCATTTGCTCCTCTAGAGATCCTTCATTGTCATTGATGTTTGGTTCATCATCATCTTGGTCAGAATTGCTACTGTTATTATCTTCATTGAGATCAGTGGTATTGTTGTTGTTACTGGGATCAGTAGTATCTTGAGAATTTAGGTTATTGCTAGGACCAGTAGTATTTTGAGTACTATTACTGGTACCTGTAGTATTTGAATTACTACTGTCCTCATTCTCAGAGTTACTAATGCTTCTAGAATTTGAGTTATTACTGTCCTCAGTATTAACTGTGGGAGCAGTATCAACTACTATGTATCTCATCTCTTCTTGACTAGTAATAACAGATGATGTTCCTTCCTTTTGAGTATGACAATTTGAATCACCTGCATTTAACTCCATGTTAGAATTAAAGGATTTGGTTAGATTGTCTATGTTAAATAGCCAATCTGGACCATTTCCTTGTTCATTAGGAACATTTTCATTAAAGGATACATTGATGCTTTCTTCAATTATCCTTAATCTCTTGTTGAACACTCTGTATGATTTGCTTTGAGTAGAGTATCCCACAAAGATTCCATCATCAGCCTTGCAGTCAAACTTACCAAATTGTTCTCTTACAAGGACAACCAAATAATTTTAAAAAACTTATAAAAGTTTTTCTTTTGTTAAAAAGTTCATATGGTGTTTTGTAGTGTGGCTTAACTATTAATACTCTGTTCTGTACATAACAGGCAGTATTAACAGCTTCAGCCCAGAAAGTGATTGGTAATTTTGAGTCTGCTAACATTGATCTTGCTGCTTCAATGATGGTTCTATTTCTTCTTTCATCTACACCATTTTGTTGAGGAGTTCTAGGTGAGCTGTATTGCCTGTCAATACCTTTAAGATCACAAAAGTTAATTAGGTTAGTATTTTTAAATTTTGTGCCATTATCACATCTTATGGCTTTAACTTTTTGATCAGATGTGTTCTCCAGTTTGACAATTAAGTTCTTGATGAGTTCACTTGTTTGATCTTTTGTCCTGAGAAAGAAAACCCATGTATATCTGGAAAAGTCATCAGTAATAACAAGACAATATTGTTTCTTTCCAATACTCATTACATTTGTAGGTCCAAAAAGGTCCATATGTAAGAGTTGTAAAGGAACAGAAATAGAGTTCACAGATTTGGACTTATGAGAAGTCTTGTGTTGTTTACCTTTTAGGCATGCAACACAATGATGATCACACATGAATTGTTTTTGAGGTAATCCAATGACCAAATTTCTTTTAACTAAATTGTTCATGTTTTTGAAATTAGTGTGACACATCCTTCTATGCCGTAGTTCTGATTCAGTGGTGTTTGCCTTGGATATAAAACAGTTGACCTCATTTGAAGAAATGAGTTCTCCCCCTATATCCAGGCAATACACATTGTTTCTCCTTGGAGTTCTCAAAACTACATATTTTTCATCTAAAATAAAGTCAGGAGAAAGAATGATGCACTCAATGTCTGTGAAAAGAATTTTATTCTTTTTATCACAAACTTGAGACGCACTGACAAGATTGTATTTTAGCTCAGCTACATAAAATACATCATCAAAATTAATCTTAACATTAGTAACTGTACCTTTTCCTGAAATCTTACCTCCCTTTGGGTTCTCACCAAAGGCCACATATCCTCCATCAAATGACTTGAAATCTTTAAGAATTTGCAGATTTCCAGTCATGTGCCTTGAGCATCCACTATCAATATGCCATGTTCTACCTTCTTCAGGGATCTGAATGCTCTGCACAAGTAAGTAAAGGATCAGTTAAGTTTGGGAACCCAAGCTTTATATGTCTTGGGTTCATCCTTTGAGAAATCAGATTTAGAACAGTTAACTTTAAACATTTTTGGTACCCATACCTTTTTAGTACTGGTGTTCTGTTTTACTACTGCCCTTTTGGATTTTTTAGAGTTTACTACTGATCTTGGTCTATACCCATTGTTTTTAGCTTTTGAATACTTTACTACTGATGGACCAGTAGTATTTGGGTACTTACCATGTTTAGAATGACCAGTAGTGTTTTTAGCAAATGGTTTGGCAGCAGTAGTATTTTTAAAATTAGGGTTTTTACCAGTAGTGTTTTTGTACTGGTACCAGACAGCATTATAATTAGGGTTAATACCAGTAGTAAAATTGTTAAAGTTTTTACTGGTGTTGGAAAATTTAAAATATTGTTTATTTTGATTTGATTTTCCATTGTTCTTGAAGTAATTACTGTTCTTTGGGCTACCAACTCTTCTATTTTGAACAAACCTTGATGCACTTCTTCCAAATCTTGGTGTTTCAGCAATTGGAGTTTTTGTTTTATTTACTACTGAAGGACCAGTAGTATCTTTTAACTTCTGTGTTTTTGCCTTTTCTTTAGAATTTTTAAATTCCTTGAACTCTTTACAATTTATTGGATTGAAGTGACAATCCTTTTCTAAATGATTTACTTTATTGCAAATAATACATTTTAATTTATTATCCTTAGCCCTTATGGTTTTTCTTTGTTCTAAGAGTTGATTCCTGTTTCTTTGATTTCCCCTTTTTAAAATTTTTGGTATATTTTCTGCATTATATTTGGGAGAATCATTTGGACTTTGTGCTGTGTGAAAACTTGTATCAATTGAGTTTGTAGTTTCAGTTTGAAAAATTGTAAATTCAATTGAGTCTGTAGTTTGATTATCATCAGAAGAATCATTTGATTCAGATGTTTCATTACAAGTTTCAGTTTCATTTGATATTTTTAAATCTTCTAAAATTCTTTCTGTGCTTGATTTAAGAGGAGGGATAAAATTTGTTGGAGGAGGAACAGCATGATATCCTACTCCATGCATAACCTTTTCAGTGGTTTGATTACTTGTTAATTCATTGACAATTTGAGAGCTTCTTTCAAACTTTTTAATGGTTAATTTGTTTTGTTCTAATTCCATTTGAGATTCTTCTAGTTTGATCAAAGTTTCTTTTAATTTTAATTCAAGATGTTCTTTTTCATAAGTGGTTTGTAGCAATTCTTCTTTTATCTTTTGATCAGTTATTTTATAAATTTTAATTTGATTTTCAAGATCAGCTATACAACCATTATATTCAATTCTTCTGTTTCTATTTAAAATCATCTCTGCCAGTGTGTCTTTATTCAGTTTTTCTAAATCTTTATAAGCTTTAATGCATTCAGAAGTGCAAGATTTAGATTGTACCTTAGTAGGAGAGTCAGTAAAAGCCATGAGAGCTTGATTCTGTGCATGCTCCTCTGCTTGAAAGCTCCAGTCATAGCCTTGTCCTTGTTGTGAAACAAGAGCAGTTGAGTTTGATCTTTTGTCTGGCTGAGGACATTCTTTAGCAAAGTATCCAAGGTTGTTACAGTTGTAACATTTGACTTTATTCTTGTCAAATCCAGCCTTGTCACCTTTGTTGAAGTTTAAGTTTGTTCTTCCAGTCCTCTTCAAGAACCTTTTGGTTCTAAGGCTCGGCATAGCCATCTGCCATTTAAGATCCATCTCTTCAAGATCATCAGGATTCAGTTGTTCCAAATCATCACTAATTAGTGCAGTATGCACATGACTAGTGAAGAAGGATTCTCTTGCAGCATCTTCACAATCTGCAGCCTTTGCAGTTTCCTGACCTGTTAGTATGCTAGACACAAAAGCAGCATTGTTTGAAGACAAATTAGGAGTTTTAGAACTTACCTCAGATTCAAACACCCTAAGTTCATTTTACAATTCATCCAGCTCCTTTTCTTCCAAAGCATCACCTTGTCTATATATGACTGTGTACATAGACCATTCTTCTCCAAGAGATCTGAGAAATTTTCTATTGACATCATCATTGTCAGGTTTCACCCCAACTTGATTCAATTCACCAATGAGTTTGTTGAATCTATCAAAGGTTTGAGATAGAGATTCATTCTTTTGGCCTTTGAAGTTTTCAAAGTCCTGCTTCAGTACAGACTTCATGTTTCTTTTTGTGCTTTTAGTGCCAACGAATCTCTTTTCCAGTGCCTGCCACAACAGCTTTGCATCATCATATTCAACAAAGAGATGTTGATAGTCATTAGGAATGGCCAGAAGAAGAGTGCTTAGAGCTTTGAGTTCGATTCCTCTGTCTTTCTTCTCCTTTTCACACTTCAGTTTGTCTGCTTCAGTTGCAGAACTTGTTGCTTGTCCAGGAACGATTTTGTTTCCCTCAACAACAACTTCCCACATAGTATAATCAGTAATAAGCATGCATTGCTTAATACGATTCTTCCACATCCCAAAGTTATTGGGAGTGAGTATAGGGATTTTATTAGCTTGAGTACTTTCATTGTTATCAGACATGATTAACAATGTGTGTGTTTTAAAGATTAAAACTTTTTGTTGTTCTTAAAATTCGTAGATCTAGACCCAATAAGCTCTGATACCACTTGTCAGGATCGATTAACTATGAATGAGTTAATAAACACCTTTAGATCTAATTGATGATAGAAGTTACAGCGGATTAACACTATATCAATATGTTTAAGAACGATGAATTGTAAGAACAATATGCGAAAATATTAAGAACACAGTTTCACAAAAAGCTTCAATGTATATTATTGATTAACAATACACACGTACATTTACAATTCGTAAGGAACTATATATAATAGTCCTTGAAGCTAAACTATTTACCCTAGTTATTCTAGGACTTGATTTACATCGAATAATAAAAGATATACATTGAATTACATTCTATAACTAACTCTACGAAGATCTCGGACTTGATATGCTTCCAAAACGTATACCAGTAGTAACTGCAATCACCAGTAGTAAATAAGCATCGTCAGTAGTAACTCTGGTGACCAGTAGTAAGTCCAAAACCAACGTCAGTAGTAATTACTATGATCAGTAGTATCTTCATTGTATGCATGATCAGTAGTAAGTTAGTCATAGTCTTCACCAGTATCAACTTATCAGTAGTAAGTGGTTCTGCCCCATCAGTATCAACCATGGTATTCATCAGTAGTAAACATGATCAGTACTAACTGCAGCATCAGTAATAAGTTGATCTGTGATCTTGTTCCAACACACTCTTTGCATCTAAAGAGCCCAAAGGGTTCAAAACCACAGCCCGAGATCCTAAATGGTTCTCCGCTATGCGTGATGAGATGAATGCTCTCAAGCTTAATGCCACGTGGGATCTTGTCCCTCGACCCCCTACCTCAAATGTAGTTGGCTCTAAACGGGTCTTTCGCACCAAGTTTCATGCCGATGGTACCATTGATAAATATAAGGCACGGCTCGTTGCAAAAGGGTTTACTCAAGTACCGGGGTTGGACTACTCCGCCACCTTTAGCCCCGTTGTTAAGGCTTCCACGGTTCGCATTATTCTTTCCATTGCTATTCTTAATAAATGGCCACTACATCAACTTGATGTCAAGAATGCCTTCTTAAATGGGCATCTTTCGGACACCGTTTATATGGAACAACCACCCATCCTCGATTCCCCAATCATGTTTGTCACCTAAAGAAAGCTCTTTATGCATGGTCTCAAACAAGCACCCCGCGCTTGGTTCCAACGGTTAAGTTCCTTTCTTATTAGCATTGGTTTCTCTTGTAGTCGAGCCGATACATCATTATTTGTTTTCAAAAAGGATTCTAATATCCTATACTTGTTAGTCTATGTTGATGACATTATCTTAACCGGTAATAATTCCACCATCATCCGTGACTTCATTACTCGTCTCAACAAGGAATTTCTCATCACGGATCTCGGAAAATTAAATTACTTTCTTGGTCTTGAAGTCTCTTACAATGACTCGGGCATTTTTTTGAGTCAATCAAAGTATGCTCACGATATTCTTGCTCGAGCTCATCTATTAGACGCTAAACCGGTTGCCACTCCGCTTTCTACCACCACTTATTTTACTAGCCAGGGCGCTCCCTTTTCCAACCCAACGTTGTATCATTCACTTGTTGGTGCGTTACAATATCTCACCATCACACGACCCGATCTATCCTACGCGGTTAATCAAGTAAGCCAATTTTTGCATGCTCCCACTCAAGATCACTTTCAAGGAGTCAAACGGATCCTACGATACGTTAAAGGGACTATCTCTCATGGACTCTCGTTCTCACATGCTTCCGCTCCTAACATTCTTGGCTATTCCGACGCGGATTGGGCTCGTTGTATTGAGACCCGACGGTCTACCTATGGTTATTCTATCTTTCTTGGTGGTAACTTAGTTTCTTGGAGTGCAAAGAAGCAACCCACGGTCTCCCGGTCTAGTTGTGAATCGGAGTATCGTGCCTTGGCCAACACGGCTTCCGAAATCATTTGGATCACTCACTTATTGCGGGAACTTCACATTATTCCACCGGGCCGTCCCACGTTATTATGTGACAATCGAAGTGCCCTTTTCTTAAGCCAAAACCCGATCTCACATAAACGAGCCAAACATATTGATATTGACTATCACCTTGTTCGCGAGCTCGTTCTTTCCGGTAAATTGTCAACCAAATATGTCTCAACACATCTTCAACTGGCCGACATTTTTACTAAGAGTCTTCCAAGACCTCTATTTGAGGAGTTCCGATCCAAGCTTCGTGTCGGTCCACCGCCATCTTCGCTTGTGGGGGGTAACCGAATATATTGATAGAATATATTGTAGATCATTGTTTAATTTAAAATATCTTGTAAATCTCATACGTAGGCAAGTTTGCTATGTACTGGATATTATAAATATTGTATATACCCTTCACAATTCAATGTGAAGAATTGTTTCCTCATACCATCTATCCGGTCTGATCCGATCTGATATGATCAGCTGGTGGTGGATATGAATGAAGTTGGGTGAATATTGGAAATGAAGCGGATAAGAATGTTTATTGAAGCGGATATGAATGTGGACATCACATCATCTGATCTATTATCTTACATTCTTTACATTTCAGCCGATATCAACCAACAAAGCAATTTTGTTCTATCACCTTTGAATCAAAGAATAAGAATTTTGTATATTAATCCTATCACTAAACTCTTGACGCCTATAAATATGACACTCACCCGATTAACAATTCATACAATCCTACAATTCCCTTCACATAGTTTAAAAAAACTAACAATTCCTACAATCAAAAGTCCGTACGTTAATCCAAAATGTTGAACAACGAAAGAAGCAAATTGTTTTTCCTATGTGTTACTACCATTGCTCTTATTTCTATCACTAACATAACCACTATTACCTCCTTTCCAAATGATTCTCCAATCACTTTGAGCCATTTACAAAGATCACGTGAGCTCGCTTGTGATCAAAGCATATGGAAGTAGATCTCCACTAATACCAAAATACGGTGTAGCAGTTACTTTAACCGTTGATCAAAATGGTTGTGGTGAGTTCAGTAGCATACAAAAGGCAGTGGATGCTGTTCCTGCTAATGCCCAAATGCCAACAATTATAATAGTTGATTCAGACACATACACGTACGTAATGAATATATTAATGTTTATCATGCATGCATGCAATCTTTGTATAATCTTATATTTAAGACGTGATGCTAAAAATAAAAGATCATATATGTTATCTATTTTTGTGGCAGGGAGAAAGTAGAAGTGCCAAAAAACAAGTCGAATTTGATACTTCAAGGGCAAGGTTATGAAAATACATTTATTTCTTGGAACGATACCGCACAATCAAGTAATGGCACCGTTTATAGTTACTCGTTTGGTGTTTTTTCTGACAAATTCATAGCTTACAATATCAGCTTTAAGGTAATGAAAGTAAATCATAGATACTCGTATACAAAAGATAATTATTTGTATTTTTAAATTGCAAGATTAATATATGTTTGTGTGTTGTCGAATGGCAAAGAACACGGCTCCTGCCCCGACACCAGCTATAAAAGGAGGGCAAGCGGTTGCATTTAGAATCGATTGTGATCAAGCGGCTTTTTATGGATGTGGGTATTATGGACATCAAGATACTCTTCTTGATAGTTTAGGAAGACATTATTTTAAAAATTGTTTCATTGAAGGATCAATGGACTTTATATGTGGAAATGGTAGATCACTCTATGACGTAAATAATCACTTCTTCAAATCCTATATATATTAAATATGGAGTTAATTACACGGATAATCTTTTAGGTTTGTAGTAAATTTCACCAATTGCCATTCTGTTTCAAAAAATTATATTAATGGTCCTTATTTCTAAAAGGTTTTTCACCGATAGTCCTTTAGACTAAATGGTACTCCCTCCGTCCCTAAATAAAGTTCCCATTTCACCTTCAAATTTTGTCCCTAAATAAAGTTCCCATTTCTCAAACTTAAGGGACCCACTTAATATAATAATATTATTACCAATACTTTCACCACTAACTATCTCTTAAAACACTTTCTCTCTCCAATCAAACCTTATATTTTATTCAAAAGTAATACCAAATACCCCACCACTAACTATCTCCTAAAATGTTGTGCCCAACACAAATGGGAACTTTATTTAGGGACGGAGGGAGTATTAATTTTTTCTATTAAGTCTACCATGTGCAATGCACATGAGGGTAAAATGGTCATTTCATATATATCTTTAATATTTTATCTTTTTATGTTTTGATTTCTTTTTAATCCCACTCTTCTTGAAAACCTCGTCTTGAGCATCTTCTTCTCACAAGAAATCAAAATATAAAAAGATAAAATATCAAAGATGTATATGAAATGACCATTTTACCCTCATATGCATTGCATACGCGGGGACTTAACAGAAAAATTCAATACCGTTTAGCCTAAAGGACTATCGGTGAAAAATCTTTCAGAAATAAGGACCGTCAATGTAATTTTTAAAACTAAAGATATAAACCTAAAGGACCATCCCGTGTAATTAACTCTTAAATATGAGATTGCATACCCTTGTTTCCTAAGTTATATAAAACAAAGTATGAAAATCGACATTTGTTGTTGATAACATTAACCATTTTTATTTCAGAATTGTACACTAAGCTCGATAGCAAGTACTAATGGAGCAATAGCAGCTCAAAAAAGGGAGTCGTTGCAAGACAACACAGGGTTTTCGTTTGTGAATTGTACGATTCAAGGAGATGGTAATATTTTGCTTGGGAGGGCTTGGGGTAATTTTTCAACTACTGTTTACATCAATACTAAGATGCTTACAAATGTTACCCCTGAAGGCTGGAATGACATGAGTGTGCCTTCCAGAGATCAGTTATGTCTATTTTTGTCTTTTTATCATTTATTTGTGTTTTCTTATGTTAATCAATGTTATTAGAGTTTTCTAACAAATGTTTTAAAATGTAAATTCAGGAAAGTTTTCTTTGGAGAATATAATAATACGGGTCCTGGAGCAAATATTAGTTCGAGGGTATCATATGCAAAAAACCTAACCTTGGCGGATGCAAAACCGTACATGGATATCTCATACATAGACGGAAGCGAATGGATTCAAGATATCAACTCTTAATTAACAATGTCAAATTATACATTTCATAGTTGGGATTTGATGACTAAAACATGTAATAAGTAAATATAATGGTAAATTCAGAATCGTTATAAAGTATTTTTTTTTCTTTTGTTCTTGTTCCTTGATTTGTTACTTAGCCTAGGCATCACCGGAAAACCGGTTCTCCACCAAATCGATCCAACACGACATATCCAACTTTAACATGGTATCAGAGTCCAAATGTAATGTCCCAAAAATTACAACCAATTTAAACTTTTTAAATAATCCATTTAATCATTTAATAATAAAAGTCGCCTAATTAATTAGCACTCAATTTGCAAAAAACATTAAACGTGCGCAAAATAAATAAATAAAAGTTTGTAAGTAACATATCATAACAATATGGAGTTTCTATTAACAATAGTCAACAATAATGCAATCCCATAAAAATGACGATATCAATATAGCATTTCATTTTCCATCCAACTACACGCAAAAACCCTAAATTAAAATGAGGGTCGTTTCTGCATTTCGATCAACTATACCAAATCTCGGTTTTCCTTTCCTGTGTTGTAAATTTTAATTTCTTTGTTTGCAGACAGTAGATTGTAGTTCTGGTTTCGTGTTGCTAATTTTGCGATTTGAATAGTTTTAATTCTGCTAATGGATGTGTTTCTGTGCTGTTGAATTTAGGGTTTCATGTTATTACAGCTACCGATTAAGTGTTGGAACAACTACTCAAATCAGTTTTACCAAGGATTAGTGGAATCGAACACATTGTAAGTTGTATTAAGTATGTTTTATGGAAATAATTTATCATTTCTTCCTGAATTTTTCTTTGCTGTTTAAGAGATTTTACATGATTTATTTATCGTCAATATAAGTTGATGTAACTGTAGTTTATGTTAACAATTTATCGTTCATTTGTTTGAAGAATCATTTGTGAACAATACAAATTATAATCACATTGCAATCATATGCCTTAGTTTCTGAGGCCAAATGTAAGATTAAATCAGGCTTGCAATGTTCTTGATTAAATGTAGCTTCATTTACTTTTTGTAGAGATGAGGTTTTGGAAATTTTGTGAAGCATTTTGCCGATTGCTTGATTTTTTTGATAATATCTTCTAATTTGGTTTCAGTTATGTTCATGAACTATTTGGTACTTACATTATATATGTTATATATTTACTGAATCTGATTTATTACCAGGTTTATGATTTTCTGAAAAAACAAAATGTCAGAAAGTGAAAAAATGTCTTCACCATATGCTGTTCTTGAAAACCGTTCCATTGATCAATGGAAAGTAACTGATCTGAAAGAAGAACTCAAAAGACGAAATCTACTGACCAAAGGTTTGAAAGATGATCTGGTTAAAAGGTTGGATGAAGCTATTCGTTCAGAAATTGCAGAAGATGACAAAACTCATGACAATGGGGTCAATGATGCAACAGTTGACTCAACACTTGACTCAATTGCTAAAACTGAGAGTTCAGAAAAAGATAATGTACCTGAGAATTTGGATAATGGAAACAGGGTTGATAATGAGGTTATGATATCTGAAGAGGTTTCAAACGGGGAGTCAAAGTCAAAGTCTGAAACTGACAATCAGGTAGTTTATGAGGTCAGCCAAGTAACATCTGATTCTATTTCTATAGATAGTAAAGAAGTAAAGGATAATAATAATGTAATTGCTGATGATGTCAAATTAGAAGTTGATGTTAAGCCTGAGACAGAATCAGTTGTTTTTGATGATGAAAACAAGATTACTACTGACGTTGATGAAAATAAAAGTATTTCCAATAAAAATGATAATAGTGAAGATATTAATTCTCCAGAGAAATTTAATTTAGATAAAAGTTCTGGTGATGATTCAATGGAGGAAGATGCATTGCAAATTGATTCAAGTGAGAAAACAGAAGCAGTTCTTGTTATGGTTGAAGATAAAAGTGATCTTGCTGTGGGGTCCACAAAAAGAAAGCTTCATGGTAAACTTTATCCTTATTAAATCTTATTTTTCCTTTTGGATAATTGCAGCATGTATGAAACAGATTATTAATAATCACAAGTATAATATATTAATATGTCAAGGTAGTCCTTAATTTTTATCTAGTCCGAAGGGACAAATCTCAACTATTGATCAATAATAATTAATGGTCAATATTAATCAAATATTTTATAAACGGAAGGGTATTTGATACACTTTAGTAGTATCGAACGGTAGGATGAACCGAAACAATCGAATACAATGGAATTGATTGATGAAGAAACGAATACATGAACTGAAATTGAGAGATTACAGGAAAGGAAATCTAGATATCTAGAGAGAGAATTATACTAGCTAAACTAATCCTAATTTTACCATAAACCAAACCATGCCTACATTATTCTCCACTTCTTTATTTATAGCAACCCTAACCCACTTTCCTTGCCAATTACCCATACTACCCTTCTCCCTTTCTTTCTTCTACCATGTGTGAATCGTAAATATGTAAATCGTATAGGATGAGAGGCAAGTGTATCAATACCCCCCCGTAAAACTTCCACCTTGTCCTCAAGGTGGCAATTAGGAAATTGCACCACACTATCATCCAACCTTTCACCACATGTCTCAATCTTTCAATTTCATCTTGTTGATTTTGTGCATAATGAGGTAGGACTGAAGTCATGTTCAAAATGAGCTTGTAATCTGCCAACAACCTTTGTTCATCCATGCTCAACCCTTCATGGTCTACTAATCCTCGAGTTTCTAAAAACCTGAATTCTACCAATATCTTTTGACCCGAATTCAAGTCAACAGAAACTTTTGACCCTATTTCAACAGTCTCCGCTGCCACCACAGCCTCGGGTATATCATCTCCTGGTTGGCTCTCAAATTCCTCTTTATTTTCATCTCCCTCAATATCTTGATATACAGCAGGTCCAATCGCTATTGTTTCCATAGTTACATCAAGAGGTTCATCTTGTATTTGTAACTTTTCTACCTTAACATCCTGTGCACTCCCAATCTCATCACTTAATTCAGGTTTATTGACCTTTGAATCAATGACCGAATTGGTCACGGGAGTATATTTCTGATAAAAAGATCCAGCCAACAATTTCACCTTATTTATCACCTTGTTTCTCTCTTCTACTTTAGTAGACATTTCTATAGCAACATTCAAGTTAATCGGATTCAAAAACCGCACCTCTGCTCGAATTAATGGATCCAATCGATTGATGTATTGATATAAGATCACCTCCTCTGAAATGCCTTCCAATGCCTTCCAAAGGAGCTGACAAATTGACAAACTGTCTAACATAATCTGCTATAGTACTCTCCTGTTTTAAGGCAAAAAACTGCTCACATGGAGATCCATTAACACTGGAACGAAAATGGTGCAATATCAACATCTTCATTTCTTCCCAATTTCGAATCGAACACCTCTTGTTCTCCCATTTAAACATCCGTAATGCATCTCCTTCAAACGCAATTATAGCGAGCTCTAATTGTTCTTCATTAGTAGAACGATTTAACAAAAAATACTTCTCAGCTTGAAGAATCCAACTGTCCGGATCCGTTCCATCAAAATTCGGTAACTCTATTGTGAAGAAAGGACAACCATCCGACACATTGTTATCACAGAACCTACCTCGACGGCGATGCCTCAAACGGAGTTGATTTTGGTGTCGATTGATAATTCTGAAACAATTCCTCCAATCGTTTCATCAACAGCTCACTTCGTTCATTCTGAGCTATAATCAACATCTCTAGTTCATCTAATCGAGTGTTCCTAGATCCGGTAGTCATCTTCCAACGAGCACAGTATCGAATTTAATAAAACAGAATCGAATTTATTTTCTTCTGACTGAATCGTGTGATTCCAATAGAAAGAACCGAAGCTTCAATTTCATCAATTAGCTGGATTACTTCTGATTGAATCGAGTGAATCGAAATTTCAATTTCAACAAAACGCACACCTATTTGCTTTGTGCCGCCATGGAATTCAGAATCGATAAACTCAATTTCAATCAACGATTAACTCAAAATCGAAATAGAAACAGAATCGAAACATAAACAGAATTCGAATTGAATTAAGGAACAATATCGAATTAGGAAAAACTTACGAAGCAAAATCGATTACGAACAAAATCGAATTAAGAACAGATCGTGAAATTCTCTGTTCACGCAAGTTCGTGTTAATTTGATAGTATCGAATTGATTGTGAAGGAAACGATTACAAACACGCAGCTGCCATGGATGACGGATCGAAAGTCTCTGATACCAATTGATACACTTTAGTAGTATCGAACAGTAGGATGAACCGAAACAATCGAATACAATGGAATTGATTGAAGAAGAAACGAATACATGAACTGAAATTGAGAGATTACAGGAAAGGAAATCTAGATATCTAGAGAGAGAATTATACTAGCTAAACTAATCCTAATTTTACCATAAACCAAACCATGCCTACATTATTCTCCACTTCTTTATTTATAGCAACCCTAACCCACTTTCCTTGCCAATTACCCATACTACCCTTCTCCCTTTCTTTCTTCTACCATGTGTGAATCGTAAATATGTAAATCGTATAGGATGAGAGGCAAGTGTATCAGTATTTTGGTCATTTTTTTGACATTCACAATTTTTTTTAATTTTTAATTTTATTTTCATTAAAAAAGAAAACATTATGTGATAATCATATGTGATTGTAAACTTGATCACATGTGATTATACAAAAACATCACATGTGATTAAGTATATAGTCACATGTGATCTATCACATAATATTGTTTTCTTAACGAAAAATAATAATAATAAAAAAATTTATAAAAAACTAAAATAATTTTTAAAAAAAATTTGATTTAAATTTATGTGGATGTAAAATGACCAAAATACCCCTTCATATATAAAATATCTAGTTAATCTTAACCATTAATTATTATTGATCAATGATTGAGATTTGTCCCTTACTACAGACTACCTTGAACAATTCTCAATATGTGTATCCAAAAACTGATTATAAATTATAATAATATGATTTTGTAGCAGAGCAAGAAACAGAAACAAACAGTCAGGTAGTTAAGAAGCAACATAGGTGGAATTCTGAACAACAAACAACTCCTAAAGGTTCATTTCAGCCTTTTTTGAAAAACAGTTTTTCAAGATCTGATTCTTCAGTTAGCCAAGAAGAGCCAAAAGAACGTGTTGGTGAGCTGTCAATCACTTAGTTTTGTTAATTTGATTTTTTAATTTTTTAGTTTTAATTTTTTTATTTGGCAGTTCCTCCATCATCAAAGCCTCCAACAACTTCTCTCAGAATTGACCGTTTTCAGCGCCCGTTCACTCTAAAGGCTGTGCAAGAATTTCTTGATAAAAGTGGTACAGTTGTTAGTTTCTGGATGGATCATATCAAGACTCACTGTTATGTTACTGTAAGTTATTTTTTTTACATTTTATCATTATTTTTCAAGCATTTCATGTCAAGTATAATCAGCAGTTACAAAACGTGATTCCGAAAAATAGTGTTTCGATTTGATTATGCTGTTTGAAATCGCAATAATCAGATAATTAGTTTTTTAGTGTTTGGCAAACCTGATTATTTGTTTAGTTAATTGGTAAAACTCAAATAATTAGTTTTCAAAACGCAATAAGCACCTGCCAACCTACTTTTTCAAAACTCCATTTTGGAAGCTCCAAAGCGCAAATAATTGATTATTTCATACTTTTTGGCAAACACTAGTTTTAAATTATTCGCGTTTTCAAAACACAATAAGCAGATAATTGGTGATTACCAATTTACTAGATCCATTATATACATATGAACTTTTTTTTTGTAATTTTTGGGTGCAGTATACGTCTGTTGAAGAAGCTGTAGAAACACGAAACACTGTGTACAATCTCCAGTGGCCTAAAAATGGTGGAAAATTTCTGATAGCCGATTTTGTTGACCCATCAGAAGTCAAAACTAAAACCGAACCTCCTCTACCACCACCACCATCATCGCCGCCAGTATCTCTTCCACCACCACCACCGCCACTTCCGGCGAAAGTGGACCCGCCAGCTGTGACATTGGATGATCTGTTCAGAAAAACAAGAGCAACTCCTAGGGTTTACTACCTGCCATTAACTGAAGATCAAATTGAAGCAAAACTTTAAAGGAGGAATTGATTAGAATGTGAATGTAAGTAAGATAATGGTAACAAATGTTATACAATTGATTTAGATGTTATAGAGGACTCAGAAATTTGTTTCAAGATCTCAGTTGAGTGGATCAAAACTGTTGAATGTTTTCTTTATATTTTGGACATTGAAATATGTCCTCAAAACATTGTACCAATGGTGTTTCGATTTGCATTTCAAAGTGGTTATTATGGCTTCAAGAATAAGAATTAGACAATTATTTGATATCCCTAATACAATGTTAGGGGTTGGAATTTAATGAGGATAGCTCACATATTTGGATTGAAACACATTGTTATAACATTGTTTGGATCTGTAGTTGGTCAGGATGAGTGTATTTCTTAGTAATTCTTTTTTAATAATACAAGACTTTTTTTTTTTTTATAAGTTCATCAGTACATTGGAAGAAATTTTGATTCATGATAGGTCACAATTTTAATCATTTGAAGTAATACAAATAAACGTCATGAACTGTAACAATGAATCAGAATTAACTATATATCTTATTCCAGAATGGAATATAGATGGTACATTATTTGTCTTGTCATTCTTTACTATTTTGCAATATTTATAAATCCATGAATGAAGTCGTACTTATTAAAAAATCATTTGTGTCTACTTAATTTGGTGGGAACCTTGATAAGGGTAATGTCATCATAATATTTAGTAGGGATAATGTATCTCATATATTCCATTCTGGAATAAGAAACATAGTTAACTCCGATTCATTGTTACAATTAACAATGCTTATTTGTATTACTTCAATAGTTAAAACTGTCACCTATGTATCAGATTTCTACCAATGTTGATGAACTTATAAAATTAAGTCTTGTATTATTAAAAATAAATTACTAACAAACACTCATCCTGATCAACTACAAGTCCAAATACACTAACCTTGGGATGTTATGACAATGTGTGTTTCAATCCAAATGTGTGAGCTTTCCTCATTGAATTCAGTCTCTAACAGAGGGGGAGTGTGTCTAACCAATAAGGATTTATACGAACTTTAATCTAATCATTGTCGCCGACTTGTGTAACAAGTCCCGGGCAAATCCTTTAGTAAGATGGTCCGCCAAGTTTGTTGTGATCTCGGAAACTCCACCCATATTATACCATTCATGAATAACTCTCTAATTTTGCTATGTCTAACACCTATGACTTGCCATTATAAATTGAGTAAACCTTTTTGGGCCCTTATTTAATAGTGGGCCATGTTCCTTTGCACATGTTGAACATGGTTGTGGTCGAGCCTGATTCTTTTATAATGTTTTTCTACATCACATGCATTTAAATAGGAGATTAGGTTCAATTAAGGGTTAATTTAAAGCTAATCAACACTTGATAACCCAAACCCTAATTCTCCCTCCTCCATCTACTTTACATCGGTCGTAGCCTGCACCACGTCGTAATTAGCTTCTCTTCGGGTTTTCAAGCTTCACGGTTGCAAACAAATACAAACACCCCTTCCGGTTGTTGCGATCGGCCAAGACAAAGGAACAACAAACCGAGAAGTTCTAGTCTCGGGTTTGTGGTTTCGAAGATACACAATCATTATTGATTGTGTGGTGGTTGAAATCCCTTATTACATATTATTGTTATCATTGTGATGATCACATCTTAATGTGATCATCTTCTTCTTCTTCTTTTTTTTTTTTTTTTTTTTTTTTTTTTTTTTTGAACGGCCAGTTAGTAATAAGTTAGTGGTTCGAGCCTAGACAGTGACATCCACAAGGGGCAGTATGCCTTCCCTCGAACCTTCCACCTATGGGGAATAAACCCCACGTCCACGACGGGACTTGAACCCATGACCTTGGCCATGGGCAACACCTTATCTTTTCACCAATACCACTAGGCTAGAAGCCTTGGATATCTCGTATGCATGTATGTTATCGTATATATATGTTTATACACATGTTTTGATTATGTTATATGTATTGTATGTTCGGAGGGTAATCATGTAATTTATATGATTACTTGGTAAGTTTACGTATACTTGGAGATACAAACATCAACATCCACTACAAGAAAATTTCGGTATAACTACGGAAAGTTGCAACGAACTTGACTTCGTAGCAATTTTGCTACGGAATATGCTACAGATTGAGGTTCCGTAGCTTTTTTGCAACCAAATCTGCTATGAAATTTCAAACCGTAGCAAATCCAAGATTAGCTATGGAATTTTGTCACGGAATCTAAACACGTAGCTAGTTTGCTATGGAATTAACTATGGAACTTGATTCCATTACTAATCTGCTACGGAATGTTGCTACGCAAATGAAATCTGTAGGTAATTTGCTATGTGGGAAAAATCCGTAGCTAATTTGTTACCGGAATTGTTATGGAACTTCATTTCGTAGCAAGTTTGCTACCGAATGAAATTTCGTAGCTAATCTGCAATGGAATTTTGCTATGGAACTAGATTCCGTAACTATTCTACTACGGAATCTTGCTATGAATATGAAATTGTAGCTAATTTACTACGGGGCAAAAATCCGTAGCTATTTTGTTACCGAAATCATTATGGAACTTCATTCCGTAGCAATTTTGCTACAGGATGAAATTTCATAGCTAATATGCAACGGAATTTTGATATGGAACTAGATTCCGTAACTATTTTGCTACCGAATCTTGCTATGAAAATAAAATTGTAGCTGATGTGCTACGGGGAAAAAAATCTGTAGCTAATTTGTTACCGATATTGTTATGGAACTTCATTCCGTAGCAAGTCTGTTATACAAAGAAATTTCAAAGCTAATATGCAACGGAATTTTGCTACGGAACTAGATTCCGTAACTATTCTGCTACGAAATCTTGTTATGAAAATGAAATTGTAGCTAAGTTATGTTTTGAATGAACCATGTTTTAATATTCGATGGAGAGTTAATATGCCTATTAATTTAGGATGTTACAAAGTGATGAAAAAAGGTCGATATGACTTCCTTTGACTTGAAAACCAAAGTAACTAAGTAGCCAAATTGGTTATGTTGTGACTCCAACAAGTCATGAGTTCAAATCTCAACATCTACATTTTATTTTGACAAATAATTATGAAGATCTTTCCGAAATTGAAAGACGGAATTAAAACATGCTTAAAGTGGAATGTCCTAAATGTATAATCCCTCCATCCCAATTTTATTGTCCGTGTTTCTTTTTTTATTTGTCCCGAAATTATTGTCAACTTAAGAATTCCACCAATTAAAAAATAATTATGTGGTAATAATAAAATTTTATTAGTTGGATAGTGTAATAAATGACCTTTTTAAACTGTGTAATTTTTTTTGTGGATAATAATTTTGGGACGGAGGGAGTTGTAAAGATAAAAGTCACAACAAATTTGTATCATTATCTTTACTATATTATAAAGCATTTACCCATTCCTGAATTAGAAAGGCTGAAAATTCAGCCAACACACTTTCTATTTTTATATCCTTTTAGGTTTTTAAAAAATTGAAAGGGCACAGATTCGAACTCTGAATCTCCGCTGTAAGAAGGATGCACTCTAACCACTTAGCTATAGTAGCTCTTGTCGACTATTTAGCCAAACATATCTTTATTAATACTTTGGATTTTAGTTACAAGTCTTCAACGATTGCAGTTTCGATTCCCAACGGTTGCAGTTTCAATTCCCAAAGATTGCAGTTTTGATTCCCAACACTTGCCGTTTCGATTCCCACGCAGACATTAAATGCCTTAACTTGAACCCTTTAATTACAAAACTCAAAAGTGGCAGAATACGCAACATTCCGACCTTCGATCTCCTTCAATTAGCGTTTCTGTTCTTAGTAGTGTTCACACTCACCTCTGCCGATACGGTCCATGGTTGCGGTGGTTTTGTTGAGGTATGATATGAGTTTAGACTCCATGGCTGTTGATTTTGATTTGTAGTTTATATGTCTTCTTATAATTTGCTCAATCGTGATTTTCAAAGTTCCGTAGGCGATCTCGTCTTTGATCATGTCAAGGAACCCAACCGATTCGAAATTTGACTATTCGCATATTACGGTAGGGATTTTCCTAATTGATTTCACTCATGCAAGTGGTTTGGAATTTGCATTAATCCACTAAATCTACAGCTCTTTTGTACGATATGAATTCTTTATAATGATTTCTTATTTCTTCTTATATAGTATGATATTTGTAGGTTTGTTTATGGTTTATTTTACAGGTTTTGGTTAATTATGCAAGTTCATCTAAGGAGGGAGAAGAAGTTTGTAAAGAGGTCCTTTTTTTTTCTTATTATGATATTTGTTGTTGGAACTGTGCTTAAGAACGTGCAGTTACGATCTTCAACTAAGCAAGATTATGTCTAATACTTGGTAATAATTATTTTGTTATTTAAAGAATTTGGAGTTAGTTAATCTTTTTATCCTCTAATAAATTGTGATAGCATGTAATAAAGTGATTATTTTGTTTCAGATTGAGAAAGCGTGTGGTCAAGCACTTACATTTGAGGGAGATGTTTCAAAAGAAGAAGAAGTTGCATCTATGATCAAATCTATGAGTGCAAATTTCTGTTATATCTTGATTATTTGTTTATAAAGTAGTTAGAATTGCATTATAATTTATTTGACATGCTTATTTCCAGTTGCTAGAGTCTAGCAAAATTAAGCTTACTCAAGTGGAACATGAGAGACCTCAGGTGACTTTGTTCTCTTATTATTCCTCTTAGTTGACTAGAGAATTCATTTTATTAGTTTCTTATTATGTTGTCATTGTTATTATGATTTTAGGGTGTTTCTCATGGTATTGGTGTGGGTAACATGAGTTCGCTCATGTATTGTTTTCATTAATCTAAACAAATAGATAATTTCTTCCTAAAATACTGAATTTTCAGAAGCATCATCTTTTAACATGGATTATGCAAAGTAGGTAGACGAGAAGAGATTCAAGAAGCTATAGAGCAATTTGTCTGATAATGAAATTGATGCAGGCCCAATAGAAGAACGGGCCAGTTTGTTTCTTGAAGCCCAAGACCGTGTGAGAAAAGGGGCTTTAGTAAAATGGCCATAACTTTCAGCTCGGGTATCCGTTTCCAACCCACGAGTAACCAAATCGAAGCTCGAGACGAAGGCTACGACATAATAAACCGCCAGAGGCGGTTTACCCGACTTCCCGGCCCAAATTCGCTGTTTTTAGACACTTTATTTGCATTTTTGTGTTTTTTCGGTAATTTTCCAAACTTTGTTTAGGCACAGTTTTTAGCCCGTTTGTCGTTTTGGGCCCATTCGAAAATATGGGCCATATTTAAAGTGTATTCTATCATATGAAATAATCAGTTGAATGTTTATGAAAAATTGAGTTTTCTCTCCCGAATTTTGTTCTTGTGTTTGAACAACTTTTGAAGACCAAATCACGGTATTCCCTCGAATCAACGTGTTTTGTGTTAGATTAATCCGGTATTCATTTGAATCAACGGATTCTAATCTTTATCTATCTTTTCAGTTCTACATCAGTTGGTATCAGAGCCCAAGTTCATGAAAGATGCCTCCAAGAAGACGGCCTCTTAATGAAGTCCATGAGCAGGAATTTGAGCAGCGTATTATGGCGCAAATGGAAGAACGTATGGGTCAGATGGTTGACCAATTGACAGATCGGATGAACGATCTGATGAATCCAAGAAGGCGAGGTGATCGTAACCGTCGGGAACCTGAAGATGAAGAGGTTGAAAACCCGTTCTTTGAATGTGACGATTCATCTTCTGATGAACAGCAGGGGGATTCCAACGACAGAATAACAGAGATGATAATAGGCGTTGGGAATCTGGGCTGAGGGTCAATATCCCTGAATTTGAGGGGAATACTTTAAACCCCGAAGAATTCATTGATTGGCTTGTTTCGATCGAGGAGGTCTTTGAATTCAAGGAAGTTCCTGAGAACAAGAAAGTATCACTGATTGCTACCAGGCTTCGTGGTCGGGCATCTGCGTGGTGGCAACAACTGAAACTGACTCGAGAAAGACTTGGAAAATCAAGAGTCGTTCAGTGGAGGAAGATGAAGAAATTAATGCGATCGAACTTTATTCCTCATAATTACCAGCGTTTAATGTATCAGCGGTTATAAAATTTAAAACAGTCTTGGAGTACACAACTGAATTTTATCAGTTAATTGCCCGTAATGGCATTCAAGAGACTGACGAGCAATTAGTGTCACGTTACATTGGGGGTCTACGAATCAACATCATGGATTCTGTAAACATGTTTGACCCGGTGACACTTTCTGATGCATACCAACGTGCATTGGCTTTTGAGAAACAGAACCGTCGTGTTGGAGGTTCATCTTCTTCGGCCAATATTGGAGGTGCTTCTGGTTCGGGTTCTCGTTTGACACCTAATCAGTCAAAGCAAGTGGGTGGTAGTACTGGACCGGTTCCAAGAGGGGTTGGAAGCAGTGGCTTGAAGTGTTTTAACTGTGGTGAACCTAGTCACCGCCAGTCTGAATGTAAGAAGGCTGGGAAAAGACACTTATTTGTTGAACCTGAAGATAGGGAAGAGGGTGATGATAACTATGAGGAAACCCCATAATATAATGATGAGCCTGATTATGAAGAAGAGTTGGTGACAGGAGATGTGGGGGTGAGTTTGGTGGTAAGGCGTACTTGTTTTACACCCAAATCTGTTGGTGATGATTGGCTCCAACATAACATTTTTCAGTCAACTTGTACCATTTTGGGTAAGGTTTGCACTTTTGTGATCGACTCTGGTAGTTGTGATAATTTGATTTCTGAAGAAGCAGTTCAGAAGTTGGGGTTAAAGACAGAGAATCGTCCCAAATCTTATAAATTACAGTGGCTTAAGAAAGGTGGTGAAGTAACTGTAACTAAGTTTGCTGTTGTTCCGTTTTCTGTGGGAACAACTTATAAAGATGATGTTCGATGTGATGTGGTGCCCATGGATGCCTGCCATTTATTATTGGGTAGACCGTGGGAATATGATCGCAACGTTACCCATTATGGGAGAACTAATACTTATAGTTTTCTATTTGGTGGTGTGAAGATAACGTTGGTGCCTAGTAAACCCAAAGAAGTAGCCAACAAACCTACTGGTAATTTGTTGACCCTTTCTCAGTTTGAAGATGAGTTGGAGATGGGAAGCGATGTTTTTATGCTCATAGGGAAGGAAGTTGTTGAAAATAGTGAAATTCCTGAAAACATGATTCCTTTACTTGATGAATTTTCTGATGTTTTCCCTGATGAGTTGCCTGATGGGTTGCCACCTTTGCGTGACATCCAACATCACATTGATCTGGAGCCTGGTTCACAATTGCCCAACAGACCACATTACCGTATGAGTCCGGGTGAACATGAGGAGTTGCGGAAGCAGGTGGAGGAGTTGGTTTCTAAGGGCCACGTCTGTGAAAGTATGAGCCCTTGTGATGTTCCTGCTCTTTTAACTCCAAAGAAAGATGGCACATGGCGTATGTGTGTTGATAGTCATGCCATCAACAAAATTACTGTAAGATACAGATTTCCTATTCCCCGACTTGATGATTTAATAGACCAGATTAGTGGTGCTACCATTTTTACAAAATTGGATTTGAAGAGTGGGTATTACCAGATCCGTCTGAGGCCTGGTGACGAATGGAAAACGGCTTTCAAGACTCGGGAAGGACTATATGAATGGTTGGTGATGCCATTTGGTTTATCAAACGCACCAAGCACCTTTATGCGTGTGATGAACCAGCTGCTCAGGCCTTTTATTGGGAAGTTTGTGGTTTTTATTTTGATGATATTCTCATTTTTAGTTCTTCTTTTAGTGAGCACCTGTGACAACTCGATATTTCTGGTATGTAACTTCATTTCATTTCTAGAACTTTCCTTATTTAGAAAGTTTCTATTTTTAGACATTCCTATTTCTGGCATCCTAATACACAACAAACATACATATTTTTACACCATACATTAGTGTTTGACTATTTTAGTCAACACAACATTATTACTTTCTTATGGTGACACACTTTGAGCTAAAAATCATGTCTAAAACAATAATTTATCGGTAAAACAATAAACGTAACAATTTAAATTAAAACGTTACTCGAATGAATGAACCATCAAACCCGACAATAAGCTATGACCGACCACCTATGTGGCCGGCCACACTCTCCCATTCGAACACCCCAAGTCGGCCGAACCCTCTAGAGGGTGAGGTTGAAATTATTTGATCTTATCTTTCCCTCTTGATCCTTATCTCTAACTTTGAATTAAGAGTCTCCTTGTACAACTAAAACACTAACTCACATATCCCATATAAATACCCCCATTTGGCCGAAACCCTAACCCTTTTGTTCCTCTTGATCGGCCAAGTAATCCCAAGCATCTCCAAGATCAAAACTCGTCCCAAGCTCTCCCCATTCGATATATTCTTCACCCGTTTGCAAGGTATACCGATTCCCCTTTAAGATTTCGTTTGTTTTCTTGTTTATTTCGGCCCTAACTCGAAACCCGAGACCATGGCCAAGGCCATATGGTCTCGGTGTGCACCCTTGCCCATAAACCCGTAGCATGCTTGCATGCTTACACTCAATCGGATGCATTTAGGTGCGATTATGGCTTGATTTGTTGCTAGATCCGTTGTTAGAACCCTAGATCTCTATTTTGACATGCTAAAACCCTAGATCTTGCTAGTTATGAATGAAACATCCTAGATCTAGAACCCTAGACGTGAACCTAGCTAAACTAATCACCAAACTCGAACCCTAGGCTCGAATTAGCCACAAACCCGTAGGGTTTTGGCCATTCGGCCAACCCTAGGTCAAACCCTAGCCGAACCCTAAACATACATGGTTGATTTTGACTTAGACTAGTTAGATTGACCATAGTTGACTTTGGTTGACCGAATTATAGTATACCCTAAACCCTAGCCGAAATCTAGAAACCCTAGTTGACTTTTGTTGACTAATTTTGACCATTGTTGACCAATAAGTCAAACCGGGTCAAGGCCGGATCTTGACCCAAACCGTGGACCCAAACCCGAATACCCAATCGGGCCAAGGCCCGTACTTGGCCCATATCGATCTACCTTAGTCCATCGGGCCCAAACCTTAGTTGGCCCATTAGTATCCAAGCCCATTTGGACCAAAGCCCAAACCTTTGGCCCATACCTAACCAAACCGAACCCAATTGGGCCAAGCCCAATTCATGGCCCAATCTAAGTGGACCTAAGCCCAATAAGAGGCCCAAGTGGCACAACCTAGTGGCACATTAAGCCCATTTAGGCCCATTAAGCCCATTAGGCCCAATAGGCCCAATCTAGGTCCAATAAGCCTAACCCAAGCCCATTTCATTTCATTTCATTTCATTTCGAAGTTCATTTCATTTCATTTCATTTCGACCTGTTAAGGTCCAATAACCCAAATTCATTCGATGTCACAAAACATAAAACATAACATGAAATGCATATTACTTAACTTATATCGTGTATAGAATCGCCTGTGTTAGCTTAGTCTAATCATTAGTTAAATCATTTAGGAAGCTAGGAGTCTCCAAAGGATTCCTCTGTCTTAAGTACTTGTCGCTAAGCTTTGCCAGGTGAGTCCACAGACCCCTTTTACTCTTTTACTGTTTTTATAAACTTTGGGGGTGGAAAACATAAACACAACTGCTACTGTTTTACTATGACTGTACAACAACTTTACATTTTTATTATCGCGTTGGCATGACAAACAATTATTATACCGGACTAAGGTTACCAGCAATCATTAGCTAGTGGATCTAGACCATGGATATGCAGATAGTACTATTGGCTGACACTCATCCTCCCAACATTATTTGATCATTACTTGGTTTATCCAAGACATCTTTCGGGAGTGTATATCCATAAAATAACAACATACTGGAGTTGGAGTGTTGATTGTGGACTTAGGGGTTGGTATATTAACTCAATAGACTAGCTACCTGTTGGGGATAACAGTTCATGCGATGTCAAACATAACAACTTGTTCAACACATTTTCATAAACATAACTAGTAATTGTAGATATTCTACAATTACACTTCACTTTTCATATTTACTTCTCATATCATGTGAGTGTTGAACCTTATACATTTTCAGTCATAAATCATTTTCATAACAAACATTTTGAGTAGCAAAAACATTTATTTTACCTTACACTTTACTTTAACCCTGTGGATTCACTCAACATTATTGTTGACCCTGTTACTATTTATGTTTTTCCAGGTAATTAGGTGCAGTGGAGTTTGGAGGATATGAACATTGGGATTGTCGTGAGCCATGATTAAAACATTAAGTTTACGAACAATCATTTCATTTCAAACAATTTCTATTTTAGGAAACTTTCTACTTTTGGAAAGTGAAACAAACCTTTATTTTTCGTTAATGCGTGGTTGTTTGTTTACTTAATTTTTGCTATGTTTTCATGAACGTTACACCTTCGTTCTTCCGCAAAACATTTTAAATGAAGTAAACCTCATTTTTGGCGGGGTGTGACAACACCTCAACCATGTGAAACAGGTCCTAACTTTACTCCGCAGGGACAGATTCTATGAAGCCACGAAGAAATGTGTATTCATGACCCCTAAAGTTCTGTTTTTAGGGTATGTTGTTTCTGGTGAAGGAATACAGGTGGATGAATCAAAGGTAGCATCTGTTCAGGGGTGGCCAACTCCAACCACCATTACCGAAGTTCGCAATTTTCATGGGCTTGCTTCTTTTTACAGAAGGTTCATCCCACACTTCAGCTCTATTATGGCCCCAATGACAGATTGTATGAAGGGGAAGACATTTGTTTGGACAGAGGGAGCAGAATTGGCTTTTCAGGTTATAAAGGAAAAGCTCACTACAGCACCAATTCTGGTATTGCCTGATTTCTCACAAGTTTTTGAGCTTCACACTGATGCCTCAAAAGTTAGGATTGGAGGGGTCCTCAGTCAAGGTGGCGGCATGTTGCCTATTTTAGTGAAAAGTTGACGGGACCAAAGTTGAGGTATAGTACTTATGATCTTGAATTTTATGCGGTGGTCCAAGCTGTGAAACATTAGCGACATTATTTGTTTCATAAAGAATTTGTGTTGTTTACTGATCATTAAGGCATATCCGCACTCAAGATAAGGTTTCACATAAGCATGGGCGTTGGTTGGCTTTTCTTGAAAAGTTTACATTTGTGGTGAAGCATAAAACGGGTGTTTCAAATCGAGTTGCTGATGCTTTAAGTAGGAGGAGTAATCTTCTTGTAACTATGCGAGTTGATGTACCGGGGCTGGATGTTATTCGTGATCAGTTACCCGTTGACCGCTACTTTTATGTTGTTATGCAGGATGTTCAATCTGGACAAAAATCTGATTTTTTATTGCATGATGGGTTTTTGTTCAAGGGGAATCAATTATGTATTCCTGATTCCAGTCTTCGTTTTCAAATTATTAAAGAATTACATGGTGAAGGGCATGTTGGTCGTGATCGCACTTTACAGCTGGTGCAAGGTTCTTATTTCTGGCCTACGATGAGGAAGGAAGTGGATCGCTATGTCAAGCGATGTCGTATTTGCCAGGTTTCTAAGGGGTCAGCCACTAATGCTGGACTCTATATGTCTTTGCCAGTTCCTTTGCAGCCATGGGTTGATGGTAGCATGGATTTTGTATTGGGCTTTCCTCGAACTCAGCGGGGTAATGATTCCATTTTTGTTGTGGTTGATCGTTTTTCAAAAATGGTGCACTTTATTCCATGTAAAAAAACGACAGATGCAGTTAATGTGGCCCAACTGTATTTCTGGGATGTGTATCGTTTGCATGGTTTACCCTCTTCTATTGTCTCTGATCGTGACACTCGATTTTTGAGTCATTTTTGGCGTAGTTTGTGGAAGATGGTGAATACTCAGTTAAATTTCAGTAGTGCTTATCATCCTCAAACTGATGGGCAAACTGAAGTTGTTAATCGATCCCTTGGTAACTTGTTGAGGTGTTTGGTGGGTGATCATGTTAAGGCGTGGCATCAAAAGTTATGCCAAGCTGAGTTTGCACATAATCATGCGGTTAATCGTAGCACCGGGTTTAGCCCATTTCAGGTGGTTTATTCTGCTCAACCACGTGGACCTCTTGATTTAATGTCTGTTCCTATTTCTAGTTCCATTCCAAAGAAAGTGCAGGATTTTGTTGAAGGGTTACATGAAGTTCATAAAACTGTGCGTGACAATCTGGTTCAGGCTAATTCTAAGTATAAACAAGATGCTGATCAGAAGCGGAGACATGTTGATTATGAAACAGGTGATTTTGTGTGGGCTGTTTTAACTAAGGATCGCTTTTCGGTGGGTGACTATAACAAGTTGTCATCCAAGAAGATTGGCCCGGTGGAGATTGTGGGGAAAATTAACTCCAATGCTTATCGTTTGAGGTTGCCTAGCCATGTTCGATGTTCTGATGTGTTTAATGTGAAACATTTAGTGCCTTATCATGGTGATTATTCTGATGATGAGGTTGTTGTGAATTCGAGGTCGAATTTTGTCTATCCAGGGGGGAATGATGCAGGCCCAATAGAAGAACGGGCCATTTTGTTTCTTGAAGCCCAAGACCGTGTGAGAAAAGGGGCTTTAGTAAAATGGCCATAACTTTCAGCTCGGGTATCCGTTTCCAGCCCATGAGTAACCAAATCGAAGCTCGAGACGAAGGCTACGACATGATAAACCTCCACGACTTACCGGCCCAAATTCTCTGTTTTTAGACACTTTATTTGCATTTTTGTGTTTTTTCGGTAATTTTCCAAACTTTGTTTAGGCCCAGTTTTTAGCCCGTTTGTCATTTTGGGCCCATTCGAAAATCTGGGCCATATTTAAAGTGTATTATATTATATGAAATAATCAGTTGAATGTTTATGAAAAATTGAGTTTTCTCTCCCGAATTTTGTTCTTGTGTTTGAACAACTTTTGAAGACCAAATCACGGTATTCCCTCGAATCAACGTGTTTTGTGTTAGATTAATCCGGTATTCATTTGAATCAACGGATTCTAATCTTTATCTATCTTTTCAGTTCTATATCAGAAATCCCATTTGTGGTGATGATTGCATCTCTACATTCACTTGGCTTATAAAACATCAAACGTGCCAATTTGTTTTGCTTCTGCTACTTTTTACATTCTTAACAAGACCATACATTGGATGGAGATTTGTTTTTTTTAGAACAAGTTATAGTTTTACAGGTTTTCATGTCGGGCTTATAGTTTGGCCCGAAAATATATTGGTTTGAACTGTGGTCTATTGGCTGCAAATTAAAATAAAAACTTATTGTTTCTTTAATCTTAATGTTGTCACTTAATAAATTATTATACATGTAAAACAGTTGCCGACTGTCTCTCCATTTAGCTCCTATGAGCAATGTATCCGCGCGATGCGGCGCGTGATTTAGATGCGAGCAAGTGTCGATTGGATGCAGTTTACTTATGTTTATCATGTAATCGAAAGGTTATTAAGCTAATCCTCTATCTAAACGCTACTTGAGAACATTGGTCTTTGATAATTTTAATTCACAACCTGCAATTGTTAGATGTTTGGATGAAAAACAATCTTTATGTTAGAATTATTATTGAGTTGATTTTACGTCCAAACATCCCCTTAATTGTGTAATTCCAAAACCTTGTGCGTCATATCTTTGTTGTGAATTGATTTAAGATTTTCACTAAATAGAAACGATTATAACAGTGGCATATTTATAGAGGTAGTTGAGTATGAATTTCATAATTTATATAGTTTCCTTATGGTGCATTTATATTTGCTCATGAACATCAATCAACCTCTAAATCACATGGTATCTATATACGGGATAATAAAACCTTAGCAGGGTGATGTGGCGCGCGGTGGGTGCACTGTAACTATATTTTGCGGCGCGCAATGTCATTTGGTTACACGTTATTTCTAACAATAACTTTACAAATGAATGATACATTAAATTAGGATAATACAATAAATTATGAATTTCCATGTTACTCAGCAGAGGTAACTACTTAAAGCTCTATAACTAATCTATACAAGTAGTAATTTGACCCGCTTACTTATGATATGGTCCATTCAGGTCATTTTTGTATTTTTTTTTTACCCGTTTACTTATGAAAATGGTCCATTTGGGTTATTTTTGTATTTTACTGCTGAAACGTTCAAACACACCGCACACCAATTTGAAGCTGCAAAATGAAGTCATAGGGTACCCGCCGCCGCATTGCGCGGGTACATGCTAGTCTATATCTATTCTATACTATATATAATGAGGGAATGCATTTCTAAAATTAGAAGGTCTTAAACCATCCCTTGCCATTAGTGGAAGGTCTTAAACCCACAACCAAAATTGCAAGCCATGTATCCAATTTACCACTGCACCACATCCAATATTTGATGTTCTACCCGAAACATGTCAACTACTAGCCTCATTTTTTAATAAGGCCAAAATTCCGCCCTCTTTATGACGCCATCAATTCGTGAAAAAATTTAGGAAACCACCTTCTTTTTTCCATGATTCACGAATATGCAGCTAATCCTAGCATTTTTTTACCGATTTAATATTTTCAAAAAAAGAGTTATTCCATCAATGCATTACTATTATTTTCCATCTTTATTACAATGTAATTTGTTTACTCTTATTTGCATCTATCCAAAACATAACTTACGTTTTGCATTTTCTTACATTTACTTTTATTTTCCATCTTTATTACAATGTAATATTTTTTTCTGTATTTGGTTCTATTGGAAGAATCAAACAATTAATTTAATTAACTTTCGTAGAAAGAATCGATAGTAAGTACAACAAAATAAACCGATTACATAGAATCATATGAATTAATTAAGTGTATAGATAAAACTAAAACATATACCTAAAATGAAGGGGTAATCAGGATAGAATGAAGGAATTAAGTTTGGAATTAAATATTATGTAACTGCCCAATCATTGAAAGTTGTTTTTAATTGAGTTAAATGCCATCGTTTCGGTCAACCGTTGTGGTCCAGTTATGCTTGTGGTTTAAAAGTTTTAATGCATATGAATTAATTGTTAATTATTAATTCAAACTTTTAATAGATAGTAATAAAGGCTTGGAATTTTAACGCATGGAACTTAATAATATGTATTAAAATGCCTATTTTATAACTTACCATTAAAAGTTAATAATATTCACATCCTAGCTCATAAGGAAATTTCGGACTTTATAAACAATTTAATATTAAACGTTTTCATTGCCTGCATTGAAACGTTTTAATTGGCTGCATTGACTTCATTTTTAAACCTACTAACTGCATTTTAGAAGCCTTTTACTTGACTACAATTTAATAATTTTCCAAATCAATCTACTCATAATGCATTTTGTGCATTTTACAAACGTTTAAATTTCCTCCATTACAACCTTTTAATTGGCTGCATTTACTTCATTCTAAAAAGTTAATGTTAATATTAAATGCATTGACTAAATTTTCATCACGAATACTAAACTTTCTATTTATTTTCGTTTTATCCGTATAATAATTGTCATTTGGTGCACTATAATATGTTAATGCTAATTGTAATAAATATAAATATGTTATTTTCGGAGTGCTGACCTTAACTAAATGAATATACGTTTACAGTTATGTTTTGGTATTAATTTTCGGACTGGCTTCATTTTAAAATGTAATGACGGCATTTTAGAAGCGTAAGTTTTAATAGCATACGTTTATAGTGAAGATATTCAATATATGTTTAATATCTTTAATTTAGACCACCATTAAGTATTAATATACGTTTTAATATTCATTTAATATACCTTTTAATAGCGTACGTTATGTTTTGGCATTAATATTCATTTAATATACGTTTTAATAGCATACGTTTACCAACATGTGAAAAGTTAATAGCATATGTTTTAATTTAACCGGTCTATATTCCAATTGTGAGTGAATATTATTTTAAAGTTGTGAGTGAAGATATTAATATAGGTTTTAATAGCATATGTTTACCTACATGTGAAAAGTTAATATCATACATTATAATTTAGACCACAATTAAATATACATTTTATTTGACTTCATTTTATAACTGACAATTAAGAGTTAATAATATTCACATCCTAGCACATAAGGAAATTTTGAAGATATTAAACGAAAATCTCAAATTTCGGTTATGTGTTGGCATTAAAATTCATTTAATGTGTTAATTTGTAATTCTTATTACCTGCATTCTTTATAAAAGCAGACGACTCAACCATTTTTTATTTGCATTCACGAAACGAAACACATACCATCTACGATCAACCTCAACGTTTCACCACAAATCTGCAAACCATTATAAATAACGGTATTAGTTATCACCCACTGCTCTGTTTTTTTATTCAATTCTGAACTTTTTAAATAATTTTTTTTTGCTTTTGTGTATGACTTTGGTAAATTATTATCTTTTTATGTAAGGTATTTTTAAGATGTCAACATCTGGATTGCACTTTATAAGAAACATTCAGGATTTCAAGGACAAGATTCACCTCAAGGTCAGGATTCTACGAATGTGGATCCACACGAACATCAACAATAAAAATGGGATAATATCACTTGAGATGCTATTAATTGACGAGGAGGTATTACACTTAATCATATTTGATACATGATCAATATGTATAGATATTATTTTTCCTAATTTAACTATTAATCTCTACTATCTATAATAGAGGAATGCATTTCTACTTTTAGCATGTCTTAAAACAGGCTTGCCATTTCTGGAAGGTCTTAAACCCACATCTTAATTGAAAAAAAAGCTGTTAACAGGTTTCGAACTTGGGCTCTCTAGAAACACATTTATGAACCTTGCCACTACACCACATCAAATATTTGGTACACAGACGAAACACTAAACCACCATGTTTTCAATGTGCAGACGCAAATCATTATAGCCATTAAAAATTAGACGTTTTCCTACTTTTATTTTTAGAAAAATTAATCAGTAATGATAATTTACTTCAACATGCGTTTTTTTGTATTAAATTTTAACATTGAATTCGTCTGGTTTAGATCACTCCATCCTATTTTTTTACGCTTATAAATCACAAATCTCTCATGGATTTTTTAAGTTACAAACATTGAAATCATTGAAATCATGCGTTTTTTTCAATTATGATGTGCGTTTTTTTATACATTAGAGATATATTGAATTTTACGTTTTTTTCTAACCTATATATATATACTCCATCAACTTACGATGGAGTTGTTGTGCAACCTACAAACGAGGTGAAAACTTACAATCATATTGAAAAATTTAAAATGTCTTTAATCACCCAATATAGTGCTTCAGTGCTTCTGCCACTGCCACGACCAGTTGAAGAAGTAGAGGTAACCTCTATTTGACTAAATTCAGAGTTTCAAATTCTTACTTTAAAATCATAAATTTTGTGTTAACTAATATTTTTCTATATCTCTTTCAAAGGAATTTGATTGATATGAACCGATTGAAAACTTTGAAGACATCTGGAATCCACAGTACTGGTACCGGCAGCCACGACAACAATGATTGGGAGATCTGCTTCTGAAAACATAACCGTTTATGCAGCTCGCGTGAAACTGATTAGTAGACCAACAGGTTAATTCCAGTATTTTCGATATTCATTTTACTTTCCATAATTGGGCATCCCCACTTACCTAACAAACTTTTTATTTAAAAAAATATGGAAATCTCTTTTTGATTTGGTAACATTTCAGTCAAATATATTGTTTCTATTGACGTTACAAACATTGAGTTCAACCCGGAAATGCCAGAAGCATATGCACTTCAACGCATCCATCCGATAGTACAATATGATGATGCCGTTGTTTTATGTGATGAAGAACCCGAAGTCCCACCCGGCACGCAACCAAAAAAATATTTCAGACGCTTAAGAACTCCCCTCTCTGGAAATAAGCGTCTCTCGACTTACCGACAAAACGTTTAAACAGACCCCTACGGATGGAACATCAATGATTAATTGTATCATACATAACGTTTCTGTGACACAAATGGTGTTTTTTTATATTATGGTTTGGCTTAAAAATATAAATTACTCACTTTCCCAATAATAAAATTATTGTTATACGATTTAATTTAGTGAAACTACACATATTATATATCTTGAACTGTGAATTATCTCATTTTGTCACACCCTATTACTTAATTTTTTATCTCTTAATGTGTCGTAATAATTGGAAAATCATGAGAAAGTATCGAATCACCCTCCAAAATGATACCTCGTCAACATCAACCACAAGCAAATGAAAATCGTTTTTTGGACGAAAGTTTAGTGATTAATGCGAATTAACAAAAATGTCCTTAATACTGGCAATTTAGATTTACCATATAAAGATATTTACTTATTTTCGATATTGACTTATTGCTTTTAATTGCTTTTTAAAGCACTCCAACTTGATGAAGATTAACTGTTATTTTATTTTGACATAATGTGAATTATATATTTTTCAGTTAAAAAATTAATGCTCTTATATATTCCCAAATTTATACAAAATTGTAATAAAAACGACGAATCAATGCTATTAGACCAAAATTAACCTATATCTTTTCAAATTAAATATAATTCTAATACCCCTACTAAACATACCTTTTAAAGCAACGTTTTATGTATACGTTTTTATTGCAAAGATGACAAATTAATTATATGAACTAATTGTAATTCATCCCACAATTATATATACATTTTTTGGTTCTTAAATTGCGGTTACATTCAAAGAATGATTCACTTATTGCCGACCAAATGGAATAAAAATTACCATACAAAAATATTATATTATGATTGTATAACTATCAAATCCCTGATTTCAAGCGTTTCTACTAAAATATAACTATAATATAACGTGAAAACAACTACTCAATTTAGTGTGATACTGAATAAGGAAGTTGTATGAGTTTTAACTTCATAAAATAATTCTTGTTCCAATTTACGCATTCAATAGTAAGATAGTAACCGTCCAACTTAATGAAAATTAAATGCTTATAAGGACTTAATTATACGATATACGTTTGTTTTTTCATTTTTAGCAGGTCTTAAAACAAAAACGTTCAGTCAATGCTATAAATAGGTATAAAGACTTAATTATGTATACGGTTTTTTCATGCTTACGTTTTTTTTCATGCTTACGAACTGTGAGAGAGAATATATAGTAACCAGTGGACATTTCGGATACCAAGACTTAATTTTAACCTATACGTTTATTTATTCATGCTATAACTACCCATTAAATCTTTGCATTAATATTAATTTAATTTGTTAAATTAAAATACGTAGTACCTCTACTCTATATAAACAACGGTATTATAAACCGAGAAAACCCGTCACTGTTTTCATCAAAAACCGAGAAAACCTTCATAACCAACGGTATGAGTTATCACCTGCAACTCTATTTTTTCATTCTATTCTTTAACAAATGATACAAATGTTATTCCTATCGTGTATGAGTTTCGTAATCTTTTTTGTGTAAGGTATTCTTAACATGTCAACAATCGGATTGCACTATATAAGAAACATTCATGATTTTAAGGACAAAATTCATCTCAATGTCAGGGTTCTACGAATGTGGCCCCACACGAACTTCAACAATAAAAATGAGATTATATCAGAGGAGGTAAGTTGTGGCAGGTCAAGTCAAGTTTTACGTTTACTGGTCTGAATGAAAAACTTTCATTTCAATCAAGCACAACGATTAAAGAATGCGCTGAGTGGTCTGGTCCATTACATGGTTTTGAGTTTGCTGCATACGAGAACATTTTGAATAAATCATTACCAGCCTCGAAGTCAATTGGTAAAATTAACTCCATTTTACTATGTAGGATTTATATGTTATATAACCCTATACCCCTACTAATTAATGAATTTTTTTTAGATGTAATCGGAGAAATTTGCGTCGTTGAAAGCCTTAATTCTTCAAGTGAAGACAGAAGCAAGCACAAGCTACCAATCGAAATAAAAAACATACACTTCGTTGCCATTATGTATTGTATTCGTTCTAAAAATATATTAAGAATGAAGTTTTAATCGCCAATAATATTTAGTTCGCAGCCCGCCGCATCGCGCGTGTTTTATCCTAGTTAACATCATATGTATCATCTATTTTTGTTGGGAGGCCAGATTCAAGCTTCTATTTTCGTTAAATTGATAAGTAGATTTCAAAAAATATTGAAGGAAGATGATGTTTACTATATCAGATGAGGTAAGTTGTGGGAGAACAAGTTAAGTTTTACATTTATTGACCTTAATAAAAAGCTTTCATTTCAATCAAGCACAACGATTAAATAATACGCTGACTGGTGTGGTCCATTACATGGTTTTGACTTTGCTGAATACGAGAATATTTTGAATAACTCATTACTATCCTCCATGTCAATTGGTAAATGCGATATTTCCTTCTTTGCAGGTCAACGGAAATTCACCAGATTATATTATTTCTCGTGCTATCTTATCAACAAAAAACAACCATGTTGATGACCTTAATGAGAGGTTGATCGATACATTTTGTGGCCTCGAAAAAAATATTACAGTTTCGATGAAGCAGAGGACGACAGAAACTGATTCTATCATATGGATTTTTTAAACTCGCTTAATGTCAGTGGTATTCCCCCGCATATTCTCTGGTTCAAAATTGGGTGCCCGATAATACTTTTACGGAATATCGATCCCTCCTAGGGATTATGTAATGGCACAAGACTTATATGCAGAAATTTTGAGCCAAACCTAATTGATGGGGAAATAGTCGTTAGCTAACATGCTGGAAAAAGAGTTTTCTTGCCAAGAATACCTCTATCTCCGTCTGAAGCCGACATGTTTCCTTTTAAGTTGAAAAGAAAATAGTTTCCGATTAGGCTAAGCTTTGAGATGACAATCAACAAAGCCCAAAGACAGACAATTCCAAACGTGGGCGTTTATCTGCCGGAATCGGTCTTCTCGCATGGGCAACTTTACATAGCCCTTTCAAGAGGAATTTCACGTGACAATACAAAAGTGTTGGTAACTCCAGCAAAAAATTTTAGTCTCGACGGAGTTTACACAACAAACGTGGTGTATCGAGAGGTTTTACATGACGAGTAACACGCATAAACATACATTTCTTCCCTGTGTTTTATACTTAATTAGGTTTATTGTTTTACCTCTATTTTATACACAGTTTTGCTTATGTACTGTATTCGTTATAAAAATATGTAACCAATGTATTGTATTTTATACACAGTTTTCATGCTTATGTATTGTATTCGTTATACACAGTTTTCATGCTTATGTATTTTAATCGCCAGGAATATATAGTTAGCACCCGCCGCATCGCGCGGGTTTTAACCTATCTTACTACTTACTAATGCATTTAGGCCTACCTCTTTTAGTAAGTTTAAGGAGCTCCTTAATTTTAAGATTAAGGAGATTTCCACTTTTAGTAAGTTCTTTAACTAAAAAAATAAAGTGTTGCTTATAGGATTCAAACACAAGACCTCTCCTAAGTAGTCACTGTGTGTTAACCACTTCAACTACTTGATTATTTTGATTTATTCCAGATACATATATATATATATATATATATATATATATATATATATATATATATATATATATATATATATATATATATATATATATATATATATATATAAAAGCTTTAACGTCACCAGAACTCAACCATCATTTCTCTATTTAAAAGACCCATATTTACTTTCACAAAAAAGGCCAATTTCGGATCTGATCCTACCATCACTAATGTCAGCACCTACCATCACTACGCACCACCACTCATCACGATCGCTATTGTCACCACCACCGGTACTGTCGTCAATTCGAAATATGGTTACGGGTACCCGCCGTCGCATTGCGCGGGTACCCTGCTAGTACCTTATAATGCATTTAGGACTTCCCTTTATGACATGTCTTAATCTTCCCTTGCCATTTAGGGAAATGCCTTAATCCTTTCTGCACAAGAACCAAAATATAAAACGCAAGCCACATGCACGTTTCGAACCTGGGACCTATCGGATGGAATACATTTTACTTGATTTGTTGATAAAATATTAATTAATTTCCTCCTTTTGTCTACTGGTTTGGTGGTTATAGGTTCAGGAAAGATTTAAGGTTGATATCAATGAGCTTCCTGAGCATATTGATACTTCCATACATAGTAAGTCATTCATCTATACTTACAAAAATGTCATTCATGAAATGTTTTACTGAAGCTGCGATGATGAATTTGAATGCATAATTTCAATTGGGATAAAGTTGAAATTATTTTCTCTTTACTGGTAATCTACTCACTTCAATGAATTATAAAAAAACATTAATAAAAAGGACAAAAAAATGTTTTTGGTGTCAATCTGGACCAATGACCGGTTGCTACCTGCAATAAAATTAAACTGTTTTAACCTATACTCATTTCACCACCGGTTTCTACCTGCACTAAAATTGACCCGTTTCAACCTAAACTTATTTCAACCTATATTCATTTGACCCGTTACTTATTAGTCGATACCCAATGCCCAACCTACCCAGTATCCCCCTACTCTACTTATCTTATCTTATCTTACTCCTTATTAAAGGGTTTAGGACTTCTAAGTATAGAAGACCTTCAACTTAAACTTAAACTTATTTCTACTTTGGGTAATATCTTAAACACCACAAAAATAAAAAATATTGTTTACAGGATTCAAACACAAGACCTATTGCGTATACTGACTGTGTGTTAAGCCATTGATCTAAATGTTACTTTGTTTTAGAACAAATAAACAACCAACATTAAACAGCCAACAGATGATACTTTGCTTTTAAAGCAAAACTTCACTAATTAAAGTGTACCGGCAAAACACATGAAACAAATTAAGATCGTAATAACCGGCCAACATTTAATGTCCTCAAATCGGTATTCAATCATTACCCCAAATTTTCTGCTAACCATCAAACCGATTCATAAAACTCTCCGCCCAAATCCCCCCGATTATGCCCCTGATTTGATCTACAACCGATTATAAGATGAATCCAGCTTCCGATCGTTTATCAATGGAATTATTCTTCCATAACCCCCTAATCAGTGGGTGGTATGATAACTTCAAGCCTTCAACCTACTAATTTCGTCTTCACAGTAACTTATCGCTATACCATTCGTTACAGGCATTAGGGTTTTCTTTCAAACGGCATCCACTTCTTCTCAAAGGTCTCACCCAGAACCGACGCATCACCAAAACACTCAATCTCGCAAACATGGGGTAATGTTCTATCTCTCTGGTATTATTAAAAACTTTTTTATGCTTCGTACGTGTTGGATGACTTTGCAGATTATGGAATATATTGCAAGCCCCATAAAAAGGTAATGCATCCTGTGTTGATCTTTCTACTTTTATTATTTGAAACATGAACATATTACTTTATTGACTTTTATGATTATTTAATATCACATAATCATTTTCAACAAATAAATAAAAACCCCGTTAGAAAAGTAAAGATGCAAAGGTGTTTATGTTTTGATACCCTCCCATGAACTCTCTTTACTTGAATATTTTTCTGATGTGTTCTGTTGTGTTAGGAATATTTTGATTAATATTCATTAAAGATTTGATATGTCAAAACTAACTACAAGGACCTAAGTCGGTGATATGAAGTTCAAGATTTGAATAAGATTTAGGAGATAATGATAATTGTAAAAGATATAGTATATCCTGTTTAAATTTAAAAGATTTAGTATTATCTTTTCCTTGTAAGTCTTAGGTTTTCTAGTATATAAATAAACCTAATGACATAGAATTAGATGTTCTTGGAACCCACGTTTTAACGTGTTTGTGTGTAAAACCTAAGCCTCAAGGTCGTTTGATCCTGTCTAATGAAAAACTGTTCTACATATTTATATGTAGAATTGAGGCTTTTAATGATGAAAACTTGTTTAGCTATACATATATGTTCAACTAATTCCGCAAGTTTGTTATTTGTATATGCTTATTCCAGATAAGAACTAACTATTCTTGAGCCTAAAGATCGACGTTTATGAAGAGTTGTTCTAAACTCAGCATGTTGAGATATTAAATAGTTTTATTTTTTCAGGAATTTAAGCACATCCTTCAACTATAAAGATAGAATGCAATCAGAAGGCATTAATATGGTGTTAGCTTAAGTTGAACATAAATAACGATACTTTTATTTGTTGTATAATATTTTTTGTTATGCAAAATGTGCTTAAACAAGGTTGGTGAAACCCGCGTTTCACTGCAGGATTTTTATTAAATTTGTTGATTGGTTACAATAAGGTGTTATATAATAGGAGCGGGATTTTTATTAAATTTGTTGATTGGTTACAATCAGGTGTTATATAATAGGAATTTACTTGTTTGGCTATATTTCCTCACCATTAATTTAAAAGGAATAATAGATAACTATTGCTCTTTAGTTCGATTTTTCTACAAACAAATAGCAGTTCTTAAATTGGCCTAATTATACTTAGCATTCAAATTCAAGCACTTTTTTGTAACTGTTTAATTGTAAACAACTCAAGTCAAACTTGTTTTTAATTTTTATTGCCGTTAAAGTTTAAACAAAACATGTATAAATGTTACTTTTGAAAAATGTGAATTTAATCGAGCTAACTAATCTACATATAATAAAAAAGAATCACTATTCTAACTATCTAATTGCATAACATGTTCTATTCGATACGGGTAAAAGAAAAGGTGAAGTAACTTATAAAATCGACGCTATTATCAATTACAATTATACAACAAAGTCATTTAATTGTGTAATTATTATAAACATAAAAACGATAATCTTATTTAAAATAAATGTCTGACCAATAAGTCTTATTCAAAGATATATATGCACGTAGTATTCGAGTTTTATTCAAAGATATGTACGTAATTATATGATTTCAGAAAATAAATATCTCATTTTGTTTAAGCTATGATTTTTTTTTTTAAATCAAATCCCTCTTTTTAGGAAGTATTTAAAAAACTTATACTAATTAATATAGTTAGTTATTACATAAGAAAGGAGACGACATTTATGTATTACGTTCATATATATAACATACATGGAAAGATAATGTAGATATTAATTAGAAAAGAAAGGATTAATAATAAAAAGAACAAAGAAATAAACAATTCGTTTGTTACCACAGGACAGCATGGAATAAAAAAAAAAGATGTCTAGGATTGAACCCTCGTAGCATGCTTGTGGGGCAAGTGGGTTACCACCAAGGTAATCCTAACTTTGCTACAATTTACTGCATATAAATTAATTATCATACTTATGAACAGTAAAAATTGTATGGTAAATGTATTATAGGTATAATTATGAAAACAACCAACAAAGTTGAATTTGGACTTTTATTTGGACAATCGAACCATTCTTTCAGTTAGGGGAAAGGGTTTGATTATCTTATTTGTGTTTAAATTTGTAATAGTTGACTAAATTTCAACTGTCTCAAAGTTGCAAGTTTGATTATTATGCAAATAGCATTCAGGATAAAAGCAGAAGTAGTCGAGGTAAACACATGATTTCTTTACATATTTTTCCCGAGAATTATTTACGATTGCAGGTTTATAATTATGTGAATTGCAGAATTTGTTGATTTGAAAAAGAAGGAAGTTGTTGCAAAAATTGATTATCTATATCATGTTGTTGAATTATTATTATAGAATATTTTGTGTTTTTTCAAAAGCCAAAACACACTTTCAAGTGTTTGAATATAAAACTTGCTTGTGCGTTTCAACTAATTTTCGTGAGAAAACACACTTTTTTTTGCACATAGGTTAATGCTTATTTCAAATGCATTTTTCATGCATAAGCAGAAGCAATCCAAAACACCATCTCAAAAACGAAAATTAAAGTTAATGGTTTGGTTGCCGACATGTGTACAGTGACCGACATAAGTAATAGAATGATGTTAGAAAAGTAAAACATCCGTTATGCATGACTTGAACTTGCGACCACTGTGTTATTAATCTCTTAAACCTTGAAAGGTTGAAATAACCTCACCACCCACCATCACGACCGCTACCACCACCCACCAATTCGATGCTGCAAAATAAAGTCACAGGGTACCCGCCGCCGCATTGCGCGGGTGTTGTAACATCTTGAGACCCAGCCTATTATTTTATTAATTTTGGCATGTAATATTCTATTATTTAATATTTTATTTAATTTGTTAAATTTATTATATTTTAACCATGTGGTTAAAATTATCAAAACTGAAATGTTTAGGTTATTTAGTGATAGTTATATATTCGAATTTGTTTTTGAAACCATGGTTCCAAATATATATTCGTTGTGTAAATCAGAATTAGTTTAGACTGTTTAATTTATCTGTGTTTATCTAATTATACAGTGTGATATTATGTTTTAAATGAAATTGAGTTTATTCTCTTTGCATGACACGTATTTCAGGAGGTGTCAAAACCTCCTTCTCTTTTGTCAAAACATCCTTCTCTTTTATTTGCCTGATATACATCGACATTCACACACACACTTACACACATTGCATGTTCTTCAACTCTTGTAAATCAAACTTAGAATCCTTCTAAATCTTAGCCCTAAATTCCGAAAATGAGCAAGCTACAAGGTAAGAAGTCTTCCTCTTTTGCTAGGGTTCTTAGTTCTTGAATGTCATTGAACTAGGTTTTGGGTTTTTGATGATTTCTTGATGAAAGTTGAAATTGATGGTTTATTTCATGTTTACACTTGATCGTTTAAATATGTATGCTTAATTGTTGGTTAGAAACTTGAGTTGTTAAAGCTTACATGAAAGCTCCATTAATGGAGTTTGAAGCTAGAACCCTAATTTTGAGAAGATGAAGTTTTATGCTTAAAGTAGTTAACTTTTAATAAAAATGACATGCTAAAATGATTATTGTTGCTGAGAATTAACCATAGCATAAATTGTTTTTGTTTTCTTGAGTAATTGGGTGTTTGGATGAAAATTTGTATAAGATCCCGAAGCTAAAGAAAAAGACAGCTTTTTGAGGAATTTTGATAGTTTTGCAAAAATCATATAAAATCAACCGTAACTCCGTTTTGGGCGTGCGACCAGTCGTTTCGAAGGTCTAAGAGTCTACTTTATTTATATCATATTTTCATGAACTGATATGGTCAGAAAAGTATTCAGATTTCTGAGTTATTACAGGTGGTCGGAGGTGTCTTTTTCGGGTCAAACATTTATTGAAAAAGTTTGGGTGTCTCGAAGTATTACATGTAAACATGAGGTTTGTCATAAAATAGTAATTCTATGCTTGATAATAATTATGTTTTTGAAATATTAGAACCTTACTCTCGGTTTTGACCCGTTTGGGCCTATATGTTAAATTTAGTCTAAAAATGCATTGTTTGGTTTATATATGACTTTAGAAGTTTAATTGTGATAAGTTGGGAAATTGTAGATTTTACAAGACATGAATTGTGAATGGTTAAAGTTAGTTTGCTTGGTTTTGACCCGTTTGACCACAATATGTCAAAATGGGATCATTTGCTAATATGTTGGTTGAATTTGACTTGTAAAAGTCTTAGATGAGTGGTAATGATTTAATTAGTAGAATGCAAGTAATGGTAGTAATATTGAGGTAAAATATTGGTGTTGAACTTATATTGATATTTGTTATCATTTGGTGATTTCGGGTTACTAATTCGGTATTCGTTGTGTTATCGGGAACGGAGAAGACTAAGTAACATTAGACCACTGAGTTTGGAGCTTAGAGAGCTCAGGTGAGTGGATTTAGCCTACAACTTATATGGGTTATAATGGTGTAGATGGTATTGCACTTGGGTTTGAATACAGACCAGTATTAACTGACCAGTAGTAACCCACCAGTAGTAACCCACCAGTAGTGACCGACCAATAGTAATTAACCAGTAGTAACCGAAACCAATAGTAACTGACCAGTAGTGACTGACCAGTAGTAACTGACCAGTAGTAACTGACCAGTAGTAAACGACCAGTAGTAACTGACCAGCAGTAACTGACCAGCAGTAACTGACCAGCAGTAACTGACCAGCAGTAACTGACCAGCAGTAACTGACCAGTAGTAACTGACCAGTAGTAACTGACCAGTAGTAACCGACCAGTAGTAATTGTCCAGTAGTAACCGACCAGTAGTACCGACCAGTATTAACTGAGCAGTATTATAGTTGGTGGTGTCTCGCGGCACGAACTTCATTCCAGGCAGATTTTGGCTGTGATTCTTATGGCTTGTTTATTGGTATAGTAATTAATGACGATTACTAATTACTCGATTGAATGCGCATTCGGGTGGATAGAGGTCAGTAATGAGTGAATTCTACTGAGCCATCGTTTACTATTGGATAACGGGTAATTGGACCTTGGATGCATGTGTTACATTTGAAGGAAGTTTTACCGTGCCAATGTAGTAAAGGGGCCACCGGTTACCATTGTTGGGCCGACAATGGTTTAGGGTTCTGCAGAGCCGCCGGTCCTTTATATTTGTGGTTACCCAATACGATTAAGTGAACCTTAGCGGTTGTGTGAATCTTATATGTTGTGCTTATATAAATTGTATGCTTTATTCATTCACTTAGCTTTGTGCTAACCCCCCACCTCGTTGACTCTTTTGCAGTTTCGGTTTGATGGGCGGGTCAAGAGGTGTTTGGTTGCAATGGTTGACCAATGTTTAAATGATAATCTATATCTATACTACTTTAAAAAGCATGCTTGACATTTCTAAAAGAGGAAGTCTGAATTTTCAACACTTCCATTTTTAGCAATGTTCAAACACCCTTTAAAATCAAAATAAAAGTGCCTTACCCGAGATTCGAACCCAAGACCTTATGGAAAACAAGCAACGTGATAACCACTGGGCCATGTGCTTTTTTGTTATTCTTTTGATAACTTCCATTAATATACCAGTAACTCCGCTGTTAGAAATAACCCATAAGAGTCAACTGCCTACATTAAAATTTCGCATTTATTGTCCTTCCAAAACTATAAAACCGTTTACAAACTAAACACACATTGATTTACATTTTAAATTCAACGTTTTTTTTTATGTACATTTTTTTTAAATAATAAATACATATTGAATATTAAATAGGCAGATACTAAATATTTTGATTTACGTTTTTTTAAATATTAAACACATATTGAATTCTACGTTTTTTTTAACCTATATATATACTCCATCAACTAACGATGGAGTTGTTGTGCAGCATACAAACGAATAGAACCTAAAAATGTCTTTAATCACCCAATATGGTGCTTCAGTGCTTCTGTAACGCCTTGAATTTTATTGTAATTAAATTATTTACCTTTTATCAAATAAATTACGTGATATTTATTTGACTGAGAATATGTATATGTACATTTACTGTGATTGAATAAATGTGTGTCATTTGAGATATAAATATTTATTAGTAATAATTATAAGTAACGCTTCATATAAATACCTTGAGTTTTATTTTATTAGGTGACGTTTGATTTCAGTTAGTTAGTTGTAGGCCTAAACCTAAAATACCTTCTCTTCTATGTTCTATTCGGCTAAGGAGAGAGTTGAGGGCCAGAATCTTTTATTCCCATGGGCTGGTCCGACGCAAGGATGAGGGGTAAAGCCCAAGTTGCTGTAATTCATTGGAAGTTTAGCCCAAAGTCCGATCAAGGCATTGAGCCCCACTTTACTTCATATTTAAGTTGATTGTCTCATACACCCATCCCTAATACTTCCTCTATTTCCAGCCGTGTTTTTGCATCTCCAACTCTCGCCCTTTGTCCAGCCACGTAGAGCAGCTCCATTTCCGATTCTGGTGTCGCACATCGTCTAGCAGATGAGCGATCGTGAGTGATGGTTCTAGCCTGAATCCGCATAAGAACTTGCATAGGTGATGTTTTGATTCTCTTTCTCATTTGTTCTTCTTTCCTGATTCCATTCTAGAACCTCATACGTTATTTTTTTGGTCGACATGAAGCACCGAACAGCTGAACAATGGAAGATCTTCTAGCAGCCATCGAGCGAGGCTTGATCGAATTCCGGGCTTGGTTCCATTCGGTAATTTTCTTTTGTTTTGGTGCTGTGGTTCCTGCTCGTTAGATTTCTGATTCAATCCCTTGACTAACCTGTTTCTGAGGAATTATTAAGGGCTGCGGGTTTGAATTCTGATTGATTATTGGTCGGGTCTTGGGTATGAGAGCTTGGTTGGTTGTATCGGTTTCGTTTTGTCATTGTGGATTCTATATGTCCAGTCCTTGTTTTTGGTTAAACGTGCAGCTGTATATGTGAGCTTTGGGCCGCTAAAATGTATTGGGTGTCGGTTCCGGGTTGGGTAAAAACCGTTGTTGTTTTAGCTACACGATTTAATAACCGGAAACCGAACCCGTAGGGTTCTTGGTTTCCTAAACCAAATAGTTTTCTTCAACAAACTTAACGAGATGATGTGAATATAAACTCCCGTGATAAAAAGTTATTTTTGGGGCTGTCGGGTGCCTCGGGTTATACGGGTTGATGTCGGGATTGTCAAAACGAGTTTTAAACACAACTAAGTTTTTGGGCAGAAACTGTCTTCTATCTTTGAGTCTGTTTTTAATACACTTAAGATACGTTTCTGGATTTTTGGCCCGTGCTGGGACCTTGATTTCTGAATTAGCTTTTCAATGCCGCAACCCTCTCGTCAATCCGAATTACGGTTCAAAAGTTATACCTGTTTTAATATGATGCTGTTAGGAAAATGACCTGTGCGACATGCCTGTCTTGCGACGCGGTTTTGGGACACTTAGAGTCTGTTTTGGCCAGTGACCGTCTCTCAGAGATTTGTAGTTCTGGTTGTCTACTTTTCATGGTAAAAATATGGGATAAATCTACTGCACAGTTTAAGAGTTATAGCAGTTTCCGTGAGACCGACGGGTGCTGCCAGTTTTCTAAATTGAGTCCTTAGAACGGATTGTAATTCGGGTTTCATTTTTATGCTTTTAGGATCATCTAGGAATAACCGAGCAGCGCTTTAGAGTATTGAGGATCCTTTGGAGCTTACGTTTATCGAGGTGAGTATTCTCACCGTGTATTCAGTTATAACGATACGTGCATGACTCATATGGTTAACTGCTTGATCTGCTGTACTTTCTGTGTGTTGATCTGTTTTCTGAGTAACTGTTTTATATACTACTGATCTGAGACGGACGTGCCGAGTATCTGAGCCGGTACCAAGTCATTCTGTGCTACTAAGTGATAGGGCTATCTGTGTGGTTTATGTTAGGAATGGAAACATAAAAATAATTAACAAATCTCAGTGGAAATTCTGTGTGGGCCCTTGTGGCAAATTCTGTGTGGGCCCTTGTGGCAAATTCTGTGTGGGCCCTTGTGGCAAATTCTGTGTGGGCCCTTGTGGCATTTTAGTGTAAGGAGAGGCGAGGTTGATCTCTCGACTCGAATTACACAAGCGCGCTATATAAATTTAAAAGATACAAAAACTGAGAAATTAACTTAGTGGTAAATGATTAGGAGTTCACCTGTGTGCCCTCATGTATTGTATGTTGTAGTTGTTTGCATTTTGAGTTTATTCACTCAGCTTACCCGCTGACCCAAAAAAAAAAACTCCCTCCCATTTTTCAGGTACTAGCAAAGGAAAAGAGAAGGTGGACGGGTGACTGCTGTACTACTTCTGAGTGCTGATGTGAAACGTTTTTATTATTTTAAAACTATGAATTTTATTCAAGACATTTCCGCATTAAATACATTTTTAAATCAAACAATTATTTTGGGGATTATTTATGGGACCTTTTTGATTATAATTTTGTACTTAAAAATTTTAAAAATCTTGTAAATTTTAGGGTGTTACAAGTTGGTATCAGAGCACTGACTTGAGGGATTTGGGTTCGCAAGGGGCGAATTCAAACTCAAGTTGAAATATTTTTTTTTTGAAAAGAGTAAAACAGTTTCTGAGAGAAGTTTCACATCAAATGTACAGCATGTCACGTCGACCCTCGTTTTTCCTGCTGCTGGTAATATTTAAGAACTTTTATTTATTTGGGAATTTCTTTGTATTCTGCGTTTTGAGGAATGACAAATATGAGAATTGCTGTTATTATTTTGAGCAGAATTCTGATTTAACTCCGAGTTTATTTCGCACGAGGATCGCTTTTCTGAGTATATTTTCTGTGTGTATTTATGAGTGCATCTGTGTCATACACGCTAAAAATTATAATTACATATAATTTTATATAATCGGTGAGATGTGATAATTCTGAGAAATTTTAACGAAAAGGAGTAATAAATGGATATGAAATTATGATATAAATTCCATAGATTATTCAATGAGAACATGTCTTCGGTAAATAAGAAATGAGGAGTAATAAATTTTTCATATTGAGAAAATATTAAAATCTTTCGTTTTGGAAAAGTACTTAATAGAAAGAGTTATTGAAACGAGTAAACTGTGAATCGAGTAAATAAATTATAATTATACTATCAACTAATTTAAAGAATATTTTTATGATGGTTTATCAAGCCTAGTAAAACGAAAGTACCGAGAACATATCTTTATAAAAGTTTTATTTAAAATTGATAATGGTTTAAAATTATTTACATTTGAGTTAGACGGAAAATCTTAACTAGAATTGACTTTTATTTTTTATTTTTTATTTTTTTCTGTTATTTAAGAGTCGTTTTTGTTTTTAAAACTTCAGTTGGTTTAAGCCTGTTTTTTTTTTTGAATTATCAGTTGAGATTCTATTTAGTGGAACCTTTTCACTTATTTATCAAATTTTTAAAAAAAAAAAAAAAAAAAAAACCTTATGAGAATTTGGGTGTTATGAAATCTTTGGACAATTAAAAAGGAAAATGCTTTTATAAAGAGATGAGTCACGATGTATTGAGAAAATCTTTTTGCCGAGAAAATAATAAACTGAGATTTATTAGATTGAGATCAAATGAGAAAACTTTTTAAATATGTGATTTAAATAGCTGAGTGTGAAAATCCATAATTGTTTTTATAAGCTAAGTGAGAGATTGTTAAATAAAAGCAGAGATATTGAATAAACTATATATGTTTGTTATACCAACTAATCGAGGATTGTCGAGTCAAATTAAACAGCAATTATCCAAGTTTATCTTGAAAGTGTGTTTATTAAAAGTGAATTAAAGGGATACTATCATCATGAATTCGGTGATAATCTATTTAAAAATGAATTTTAAGAACTTATTAGTTATATTATGTTCTGAGTTAAAAACATAATAAAATATTTTTGACTAAGTGCCTTTTACTAAGTGCATTTCTGAGTGGTGTTTATAAGATTTTGAGTAAACTCGTCTGAGTGCATATCTGTATTTATCAAATATGGAAAAATAAATTTTTCTTTCTTCCGAATGTGATTTGTTGGTGTGGTGAAATTTTATGTGGGAAGTCGTGAACTTTGGGATTGACTCGTGACCAAACAAAGGTAGGTGTCGAAAGTAATAGAGGGCCCCTATTACCGTACGCACAGGACTTTTGGTTGGTTAGGGGGAAATTTTGAAGGGAACGATGGACCAATGCTTGTTATGGTGAATTTAGTATGTGTATCCTAATTGTTTGTGTGACTACATACTTGCCTGTTTATTTTTGTAACACCCTGAAACCCGGCCTAGCATTTTATTACTTTCGGTAAGTAATAAATGTTTTTTGTTATTTTATATGATTTTATTTTAATTGTTTAAAGGCAATTGTATTTTTAACCAAGGAGTTAAAAATTAGTGAAACTGGGATGTACTTATATTAAAATAATTTTTATATATGTAATTTTGAAACGCTTCCGCATTTGTTGTATAAAAAAAAATGGTTCAGATTTTGAGGTGTTACAATTAACTATTCAGTTGGTGATATCTCTAATACCATACTTTTAAACTTTACATTTTAGTCAACACAATTTCAATCTTATTATCCTTTTCCACCTCAAGGACCATATCCATATTATAACTTGGACTTTCTATCGCATTTGAGTTTGAATCTATCGTATGCTTGCAAACAATTAGTGGATTATAATATTTGGAGTTCGTATCAAGACAAGAATTATAAACAACACTATAGGGAATTTGAGAAAGCCTGAATAGGAAAAATTTTATTGACTTACAGATGACCAAGGGAATGATAGTTGCTGAGTTGATAAAACCATTTAATTAAAAGTTGAAATTTATACAATGGCGGGTACATGATGAGACTTCAAAGGTACGACATCTTATTGGAGTTGTTTCCAGAGTATAGGGGCACATTTAGGATAGCCAGTACCTCATCTCGGGCTTTTATGACGGCCAAATCAGTTGAGAGTGATGTTAAAACCTGAGATGTAAAGAATAAGGAAAACGTGTCATTAAAGAAAGCAAGATATTAATATTTTGGATTTTGACAAAATAGAAAAGGGCGGGAAAATCAAAGACAAGGGAACCATAATCAAAGACAAACAGATAGTGTCGAGTCAAAGAGTTGATGGTAAAATAACCGTAGAATTTCTCATTCAAGATATGGTACCGAGTTGATTATGTGATGTGTTAGGTGTGGAACGATCAGATCCATGGCAAAGGATTGTGAACTTCCTCGTAGTGTGTGGTGGAATTGTCAAAGTGATAGGTACGGATTGATTGAATGTTCTACAAAAAAAAAAAAAAAAAAAAAGTGGTTATAGGTCAAGGACTGGGTGGTCGGGGATTGTCATCTGCAAGACAAAAGAGAAAGAATGCTATTTCACTTGGGAGTGGAGCTTACAGGGTGACGGCGGATGATGCTACCGTCACTGTTGATGATATTACGGGTATGTTTTCGGTAAACTCAATACTTTAATTATGTCATGTAATATTAGAGCAAATTGCTTATGTATGTATGTGCGAATATATGATATGTTGAAATTATTTGTTTTGTTGTTCCTTTACTTCATGGAGAAGTGAAGATGCTTGATGGTATCCTGATTTCGGTCACAATATCTGTGATTGAAGTTGAATTTGATTTAGATAATAAATATTGTAAACATCCAGAATGAAATGCTTATAACTAAAATTGATGTAATCATAAGTATATACTGAGTGGTCCGGGTGGGGCTAGTGATTAGAATAAGGGAATGGTTAATCATTACCGTGGACTGTCGGGTCACATATAGTGACTTGCGGGGTGTGAGTTGTTCATTAAGTGTTCGTGTTATTCAATGTTGGAGCAAATAGCTCATTTATGTTTTTTGTAAATTGGTGATAAGTTAAAATTAATTGTTTGGGTTGTTCTCTTGCTTCACGAGGAGTGAAGATGATGAGTTATATGTCGGCTTCAGTCACAATATATATATGACTGCAGATCAATAGGAGTATAATGGTAATTATTGTAAACTTATGAAATATAAAACTTATAATTAAAACTGATGAAATTATAGACTTTGAAATGATTGTTGTGACCGTGAGTAAGGAAACTTTGAGATTGTCAATGTTTTTGGATTATTAAAAGACATGTGAAGGATTATCTGAACCTTAACTTGGGATTTATAATTGTTGTTTTGCCTTAAAAACTATAGAGACCTTATTGTTTGATATGAGATGCATCGTTTACGCAGACCACGAAAGGATGTATACTATTATAAAGAAGATGATTAGAATGTATTAGAAGGATTATGAATTTTAAAAGTGAAGAATAGTTGTTAATTCCTATGCTTGTATTTGTAAAGAAATTATAGACACTACTTATTTTGGAACAAGTTGAGATAGTTTTGAGTTAGTGGATTGACTAAAAGTATGACAAAGTGGATTTCATAAATGATTGTGATGATGTAAACAGAATGAAGGAACTGTATGAGTTATTATTATATGAGTAAAGAAAACATTATTTCCTATGCTTTGGAGATATAAGAAATCACGGGAAACTAACTATTTTATGTGAATTAGAACAAATTTGAAGGTATGGATGAAATAAAATTTTGACAAAAAAGAGATTGATCTGATAATTTAGAGGATTAGAGATTGATCAATATCATATTGGGTACTGATACTTGGTAGTTCTTAAATTTGACTTTATTGGTGAATTAAAGAAAAGAAATATGATAAATGTTGCACAACTTGTTGGACGAGTTCATAATTGTGCACCATTAAAAGAGATTATTGAATGTTGTTTGGGTAGTTGAAATAATTGGAGTTCTCGAGGCGGTATGGGAACATTGGGGTATTACTTTAATGTGACTGATTAAGAACAAGATGAAAAAATTGTTAATTGATTAGTTTGAGCGTGATGAGATTCCGAGGACGGAATCTTTTTAAGGAGGGTAGATTTGTAACACCCTGAAACCCGGCCTAGCATTTTATTACTTTCGGTAAGTAATAAATGTTTTTTGTTATTTTATATGATTTTATTTTAATTGTTTAAAGGCAATTGTATTTTTAACCAAGGAGTTAAAAATTAGTGAAACTGGGATGTACTTATATTAAAATAATTTTTATATATGTAATTTTGAAACGCTTCCGCATTTGTTGTATAAAAAAAAATGGTTCAGATTTTAAATTAATTAATTGCTAACCAGATTTAGAGTATTGTACTGTATTAATAAAATTGTTGGTCCTATCTTTGGTAGACACGTAAGGTACACGTGTGTGGGTGTAGGGTGTCAAAAGATGGAATCATCAAAATCTCATTTCTATCTCTTCTTTCTTTCTCTGTTCGTACACTTTGAATTTATTGTTGTAACTCATGAACCGCATTTCTAAGCCCCTGCATCTGATTTTCCAACTCATGTACATGTTCTAGTATGTCTATTTCTTCATTATTACCTGATGTACCACTATATGTTGAGGTCAAGGGGGTCGGGTTCTCTTTATCTGTCATACCTGTAAACTCAATCACAACATCTCACAAATTTTTAGTTTAAACCGTTAGTACCTACATACTAACCTCTAACATACTAATCACACTTTCCTAATCCCCACACACTAGGAATGTTTGACCAAACTTGAGCCAAGATTTGGGAATGCTACACCTAACTGTGTACACACCACCAAACCAAGGCTCTGATACCAAATTGTAACACCTCAAAATCTGAACCATTTTTTTTATACAACAAATGCGGAAGCGTTTCAAAATTACATATATAAAAATTATTTTAATATAAGTACATCCCAGTTTCACTAATTTTTAACTCCTTGGTTAAAAATACAATTGCCTTTAAACAATTAAAATAAAATCATATAAAATAACAAAAAACATTTATTTCTTACCGAAAGTAATAAAATGCTAGGCCGGGTTTCAGGGTGTTACAATTTTGGTAGACAAACTAGTTCCAAACTCGAGGACGAGTTTTCTCCAAGTGGAGTTGAGTAGGAGTATAAAAGGAAATTGTCAAGAAATAATTATTATTTATAAATATTATGAGCATGATGCTTATGCAGGGATATTTTATTGGTATGAATTAAAGTGCGAAATCTAGATACATATAATTGATCAAATAAATTATAAGAGTAACTATCAAATCAAGCAGTTGAGAATGATTAAATTTATTTTATGGGTAATTATAGAGTTTATAACAAACTGATAAATCGGAATTTCTGAAGAAATTAATAAATCAAGTTAGTTGGGTTGAATGGATATCGTGCAAAAGGGAAGTAGTAATACTACAATTATATGCAAAATAAGATAGTATACTTATTCTTGTGTGATTATAATGAGATAATGATGAATTATTAAATTAAAGTGACAAAAATTTATTAATGAGTTTGATATGAGAAAACAATTACAATGAAATTTTGAGGAAAATGAGTTAAAATGAGATCGGTAATTTGCGGGTAATGAGTTATTATTAAAACGAGCTAAATGGCAAAATTTTATTTTGATTAATTATGGAGTAATTTTGAGTTATAAGAAATTTACAAATCGAGTTACATAAGCAAATTAATAAAATGAGTCAAAAGAGAAAAGTATTAAATTAACGAGAAGTTTTATTCAAATTTTTGAAGTATTATAAAGTGTTATGAGTTTTGAGGTATTATAAAATTATATGAGAAAACTTTATTTATGAATAATTATTAAACTTGAGATGAGAACAACTATTCAATAAATTTATATTGAACTTAGGAGAAATTTCGAAAAGACGAGAATGTACTGAATTGATGAACCATGAGTAAATCGTAAGATTTAGAATAAAGTGTAACTGCGAATTGAGTAAGTGAGAACTAAAGAATTAATTCGTAATTTGAGTAACGAGAAATCATTATAAATAAGAGTATGAAACTTTATTGGAATTTTTAGTGGGTAACATGAAATTAATGAGTAGATATGGTCAAAATAATTAAGAGACATTTTAAATTGTGTAAAATCAGTGAAACGGTCTATTAAAGGATCGTTAAACTAGATGAATGAGAAAACATCTATTAAAATATTATCGAGAAACCACTAAATATAGTAGAATGAGAACCTGATAAAACGAGTTAAATGACAAGATCGTTAATTTGAGCTATTTAAAGGGTTATCAACATCGGTAATATGCAAACCTAATAGAGTAAGGTAACAATATAATGTTAAAGGAGAGTTATTTTGAGAACTAATAATGCGGCCTAAAAGAGAAATTATATATTCTTGTAGCCTATTAATTAAATTTGATCACGCGAGGGACCGCAAAGAGTGAAAAATGGGCATTTCATGCGACTTGTGATAAGTCGTTAAGCGAGATTTGAGTTAAATTAATAATATAGCTTGTGTTGAGTTAAAAGCAAGTAATGGACATTCGACATAAATGCAGTCTGAGTGTATGCAATTTGAGTAAAAGGCATGAGTTGCCTACTATGTGAAACTTCTGTGTGATAAAAACATTTCTTGAGAAAATTGTGATTGTTTGTGTATAGTTTGATAGTGGTGTGAATCATTAAATTGTTGTTTATATCTTAAACAAACCGATGTCCTATAGGGTAAAGGACCTTGAGATGCTTCTTACTGGTAGAGATTGCCAATAATAAAAATTTAATATGTTGGTAGAATGTAAAAGTAACAACTTGTTAGAGCTGTGCGGGAAAATGTTTTCCCATAAAAACTCATTGTTATCGCCATGAGATGGCCAAGTATGATTACGAGCACGAGTTGGACGACCGAGCACCACGCCGACATCATTTGTCGCCACAAACCAAATCGTAACAAATCTCCAAGTGGAATTGAATCGGAGATTCAACACGACGTTACCCGCTGAGTGCAGCAACTGTGTCCGACTACGAGAGCAAGAAGACGCCTTTAACATAGTATCGTGGATTATTTTGTACTTATTATCGACATCCTTTTCTTTTAGAAATTAACAGAGATCCTTAGAGAGCATTTCCGTTTATATATATATATATATATATATATATATATATATATATATATATATATATATATATATATATATATATATATATATATATATATATATATATATATATATATATATATATATATATATATATCCTTTCTGAACCCTGATCATTTTGCGCCGTTAGAGACGGAAGATTTGTGTAAGCAAAAGCCTGAGTTTATTCTGATCGAGTGGATCATCCGGACGAGTTCCTTTATTTCATAACCTTATCATTTTCCTCTATTGTGGTTTCTCCGAATGATAACTTCGAGGACGAAGTCTATTTCAAGTGGAGTTGAGTTGTAACGCCTTGAATTTTACTGTAATTAAATTATTTACCTTTTATCAAATAAATTACGTGATATTTATTTGATTGAGAATATGTATATGTACATTTACTGTGATTGAATAAATGTGTGTCATTTGAGATATAAATATTTATTAGTAATAATTATAAGTAACGCTTCATATAAATACCTTGAGTTTTATTTTATTAGGTGACGTTTGATTTCAGTTAGTTAGTTGTAGGCCTAAACCTGAAATACCTTCTCTTCTATGTTCTATTCGGCTAAGGAGAGAGTTGAGGGCCAGAATCTTTTATTCCCATGGGCTGGTCCGACGCAAGGATGAGGGGTAAAGCCCAAGTTGCTGTAATTCATTGGAAGTTTAGCCCAAAGTCCGATCAAGGCCTTGAGCCCCACTTTACTTCATATTTAAGTTGATTGTCTCATACACCCATCCCTAATACTTCCTCTATTTCCAGCCGTGTTTTTGCATCTCCAACTCTCGCCCTTTGTCCAGCCACGTAGAGCAGCTCCATTTCCGATTCTGGTGTCGCACATCGTCTAGCAGATGAGCGATCGTGAGTGATGGTTCTAGCCTGAATCCGCATAAGAACTTGCATAGGTGATGTTTTGATTCTCTTTCTCATTTGTTCTTCTTTCCTGATTCCATTCTAGAACCTCATACGTTATTTTTTTGGTCGACATGAAGCACCGAACAGCTGAACAATGGAAGATCTTCTAGCAGCCATCGAGCGAGGCTTGATCGAATTCCGGGCTTGGTTCCATTCGGTAATTTTCTTTTGTTTTGGTGCTGTGGTTCCTGCTCGTTATATTTCTGATTCAATCCCTTGACTAACCTGTTTCTGAGGAATTATTAAGGGCTGCGGGTTTGAATTCTGATTGATTATTGGTCGGGTCTTGGGTATGAGAGCTTGGTTGGTTGTATCGGTTTCGTTTTGTCATTGTGGATTCTATATGTCCAGTCCTTGTTTTTGGTTAAACGTGCAGCTGTATATGTGAGCTTTGGGCCGCTAAAATGTAGTGGGTGTCGGTTCCGGGTTGGGTAAAAATCGTTGTTGTTTTAGCTACACGATTTAATAACCGGAAACCGAACCCGTAGGGTTCTTGGTTTCCTAAACCAAATAGTTTTCTTCAACAAACTTAACGAGATGATGTGAATATAAACTCCCGTGATAAAAAGTTATTTTTGGGGCTGTCGGGTGCCTCGGGTTATACGGGTTGATGTCGGGATTGTCAAAACGAGTTTTAAACACAACTAAGTTTTTGGGCAGAAACTGTCTTCTATCTTTGAGTCTGTTTTTAATACACTTAAGATACGTTTCTGGATTTTTGGCCCGTGTTGGGACCTTGATTTCTGAATTAGCTTTTCAATGCCGCAACCCTCTCGTCAATCCGAATTACGGTTCAAAAGTTATACCTGTTTTAATATGATGCTGTTAGGAAAATGACCTGTGCGACATGCCTGTCTTGCGACGCGGTTTTGGGACACTTAGAATCTGTTTTGGCCAGTGACCGTCTCACAGAGATTTGTATTTCTGGTTTTCTACTTCTCATGGTAAAAATATGGGATAAATCTACTGCACAGTTTAAGAGTTATAGCAGTTTCCGTGAGACCGACGGGTGCTGCCAGTTTTCTAAATTGAGTCCTTAGAACGGATTGTAATTCGGGTTTCATTTTTATGCTTTTAGGATCATCTAGGAATAACCGAGCAGCGCTTTAGAGTACTGAGGATCCTTTGGAGCTTACGTTTATCGAGGTGAGTCTTCTCACCGTGTATTCAGTTATAACGATACGTGCATGACTCATATGGTTAACTGCTTGATCTGCTGTACTTTCTGTGTGTTGATCTGTTTTCTGAGTAACTGTTTTATATACTACTGATCTGAGACGGACGTGCCGAGTATCTGAGCCGGTACCAAGTCATTCTGTGCTACTAAGTGATAGGGCTATCTGTGTGGTTTATGTTAGGAATGGAAACATAAAAATAATTAACAAATCTCAGTGGAAATTCTGTGTGGGCCCTTGTGGCAAATTCTGTGTGGGCCCTTGTGGCAAATTCTGTGTGGGCCCTTGTGGCAAATTCTGTGTGGGCCCTTGTGGCATTTTAGTGTAAGGAGAGGCGAGGGTGATCTCTCGACTCGAATTACACAAGCGCGCTATATAAATGTCAAAGATACAAAAACTGAGAAATTAACTTAGTGGTAAATGATTAGGAGTTCACCTGTGTGCCCTCATGTTTTGTATGTTGTAGTTGTTTGCATTTTGAGTTTATTCACTCAGCTTCCCCGCTGACCCAAAAAAAAAACTCCCTCCCATTTTTCAGATACTAGCAAAGGAAAAGAGAAGGTGGACGGGGTGACTGCTGTACTACTTCTGAGTGCTGATGTGAAACGTTTTTATTATTTTAAAACTATGAATTTTATTCAAGACATTTCCGCATTAAATACATTTTTAAATCAAACAATTATTTTGGGGATTATTTATGGGACCTTTTTGATTATAATTTTGTACTTAAAAATTTTAAAAATCTTGTAAATTTTAGGGTGTTACAGCTTCAACCACTTCCACGACCTACACAAGAATCAGAGGTAACTCGTCTATTTAACTAAATTCAGACTTACAATTACTTACTGTACAATCATAAATTCTGTGTTAACTAAAATTTTGTTTTTCCTCTTTCAAAGGATTTTGATGGATACGAACCTGTTGAAAACTTTGAAGACCTCTGGAATCCACATTTGTGGTACAAATGCAAATGTGTTCGCGTTGAATATGTTTGGCTTGACCACAAACATAACAAACTATATTTGTTCTTGCTTGACAGATTTGTAACTTCCTACTAATTAAAATACTATTTTTTGTTTTTGGTTTTAACTACTAATCATTTATTCTCAGAGACACAAGTTCGTAGCCAGTATCCCCCCATCTTATTTTCAAGTTGAAAAGAAAACAATTTCTGGTTCGGCTAAGCTTCACTATGACAATCAACAAAGCCCAAGGACAAACAATTCCAAACGTCGGCGTTTATCTTCCGGAATCAGTGTTCTCGCATGGGCAACTTTACGTTGCCTTGTCAAGAGGTTTACACAACAAATGTGGTGTATCGAGAGGTCTTACATGATGGATAATATACGTGATAATTCTTCCCCATGTATGATTTTTTATTCAAAACATGTAATTTAACAAATTTTAAACGCCGATAAGTTTTCAATGTAGTTTTATACATATTTCATTCCAAACTATCAGTTATTTGTATAATAATCGTTATACAAAAACATGTACACGAACACCATCAACATCGTCGCGGAATAGATGTATCAGTGTACCCGCCGCCTCATTTGCGCGTGTACCCTACTATATATCAAAACATGTAACCAAACAACATTTCAACGACAATGCTAATTCTTACTTTTTACCTCTATTGTATACACAGTTTATGATTATGTATTGTATTCGTTATAAAAATATGTAACCAATGGACTTTTAATCGCCAGGTTTATATAGTTCGCAGCCCGCCGCATCGCGCGGGTTTTATCCTAGTATTTTGTAACGAGCTGAAGTGTTAAGTAATACTGTTTCATAAACTATAATGCTTTTGAATATTATGTAATGAACTTATCTTTTAGATAATGATTTAATTGGGACGCTTCCGTATCGTAACTTTAAAAAAAATGGCTTCGAAATTTACGGTGTTACAGGTATCCTGCTAGTTAGTATTAATTTGTTATTTTTCAAGCTAAAATTTTGTGTGGCCTAAGTTTGAATGTAAAAGGGGATCATGAGCTTGTCCAAACTTGTTTGCCTATCTATGTGGATGCCAACGACAACATTTATACGCCACAAAATATAGTTAATAGGGTACCTGCCATCGCATTACACGAGTACTCTATTAGTTCAATTCATATGCTTTATTATTAATGCAACGCTTACGTTACGCAAATGCTTTATTAAATATTGTGTTATATAATTCTCAAAATCATAAGGTCCAATGACCGGCCATGTCGTGGGCGCTGTCCTGGAATATGGGCGGACAGTGTAATTTCCCAACAAATTATACTTTTTTTTAAGTATGTGGTTGGATTTTATCTTCATAAAGATAAAATATATAGGATGTCACAGATTCAGTTTCTATAAACAAAATAAAAAATACTTCCTTTTGAACACGGAGGCTCACTGCAATGACTTTGGAGTACTCTCAAAAACGGGTGGTTGCCCGTGAACTAATCTACTCCCTAAAGGCAATCAAAATCCGCGTTATATAAATTAAGATAGAAGTGGGATCCGGCGAGAACTCAAAAAACGGTGAGGACTCACGAGGACACCTCAAAAAAAGTTTAAAAATTCCGAAAAAGATATATATAACTCCCCATGATTATTACTACATTTGACAAAAAAAAATTGAAAAAAAAATTATGATTCACTTTTTTTTGTGGGTCATAATAATGATCCATATTTTTTTGTGGATCAAAATTATGATCCATATTTATTTTTTGATCATTTTTGAATTTATTTTATTTTTTTGGATCTTATAGCCTGCGATTTTTATGTTTAATAAATAATTTTTTTTGAAAAAAATTTGTTTTGGATCATTTTCAGGATTTTTTTTTGGAGTCCTCGCAGTACTCACCGGTTTTTGAGTCCTCACCGGATCCAGACCCAATTAAGATAAATAGTATTTGTGCATATCATTTGTGCCTTCTAATTTGATAATGATAAATGTAAAAGTTAAATGATAATATGAATAAACAGAATTAGTAAATTACACATAACAATTTTAGAATTATGTAAAGAGTAATGGTATTTAGACCTACTCATAGACCTACTCATTAGATGAGGACACATGTCAAAATCAAGAGATAATATTAGGAGAGAGAATTAGTGGAATACACATGTCATCCTATCAAGTGTGTAGGCCTATGAGTAAGTCTGTATGGTAGGACTAAATATCATTTCTCTTATGTAAAAATATGATTAGAATAAAAATTAGGAAGAAATATTATTTTACACAAACTAAAAAAGGACAATATTGTTGTAGTAATGATAGGACAAGAACCAATGGGAGCGGCGCTGTTGCAAAACCAGCACCCTTGCAAAACCATCGAAACCGAATACCGAATACGAACAAACCGGCAACCTTATCCTAATCCACACCCCTTTTATTATTAAATTATTTGCTCAAAACAAAATGTATGCTTTGTTACCGATGATAAAGCACATGAAGTGGACAACGTCTGATACCTTTATTGAATGCAAATTCAGGTTGATTGGTTTCTTTGATTGATGACACACCGTTTTTGTCATTCTTAATTTTAATATTTAAGGTCATGGGATATTAGATGATATTGCATTCTGCTCATTTTATTAATATATACTTCCTCTGTTTCAAAATAATTGATACAAATTAGCTTTCACGTTTTTTGATAAAAAGATTATAATAAGAGCATGGGTATGGGTACATTGGTGAAATGGTCACCCCCGCGCCATCTATGCACCACATCATTATTTCACATTTCATATTCAAAACCTCCAAATATCCACTCTACCATCACTTAAGCCATTTGGACCCCACCCCATTTTTTTCCCCCGCGCGCCATCCCTTCGGTGCCGAGGAATCTCAATTCTTCCAACGTCATGAATAAATTGTCCCGCGCCTTTGACCTTTCGTAAGCTTGTTGAGCGGCTTCACTTTTTCGTTAAAACTCGGCTACCATGGTCTCGCCAACATCGGCCGCGGAACTCCCCCCGGTGCCGGTTGAATTTTCCGACCTGAGTTTTTTTTGCCTTACGAGACTTTCCCGCCGGACGTGGTCTCGTATCTTCCCCGGAAAGTTCTTTGTTATCTGAGAGCGAAATGGGGTCGGGGGCGTCCCATTTCGGACATTTTTACAAAATGTCCCAAGCACCTTAATAATGAAATGGTTTTTTTTTTACGCCGACTCGTCACGGAACGCTTGTCGAACACGCGTAAAAAAATCAACCTCATTTTCTTCGCTCCTACTAGTACGTTGTAAACGTTTGTAGACAGCGTTGAAACGTTGACAATTTGTGTTTAAACTTTAAAGTCGCCAACTTCCCCGTAATCGCGTCTTCGGTACGCGGCACCTCAACGCCCTTGTTGAACTCATAAATGACTTTGTTCCAAAAACAATCATCGGCCGGGTCGTTTCCCGTCTCGAAATCCTCGGAAACGCTAACCCAAGACTCGGCTAGTAACCTTTCTTGTGCGTCGTCCCACCGGACCACCGTCCAATTTTGGTTGGATACAACTTTTTTCCCCTTTCGGCGTGCCACCGCTTCTTGTGCTTGTGGTTGTGTTGGTGTTGGTTGTGAGGCTTGTGGTTGTGATGGTTGTGGTTGTGACCATACTTGAGGTTGTGATTGTTGAAGTTGTTGAAATTGTTGGTTCAATGCCCAAAATTTTTGTTTATGAGCCATTTGTTCGGGGGTTAGCATTGGATATTGGGTACCATAGACCGGCATTTCCCAATTTTTGGTGGAAGAAATAGATTGTCTGGACGATGGTGTAGACGGGTTGGACGAGTATGAGCCGATACCCCCATTCCCAACATACCGGTAACCCAATCGTTTGGTTGTTGAGACATTTTTTTGTGGGTTTTTGGAAGTGAAAGTGTAGAAAATATTAGAGTTTGAAGAGATAGTGTAGAAAAATAAGTTGTGTTTGAATGGGTATTTTTAATTGTTTAGGCTTTTTTTAAAAAAAAAAATTAAATTCGGCAAAATAGCCGTTGCCAACGGTTAGTGCCACGTGGCACGATCTGATTGGGTCGGTGGCCTCGTGGGCTAGCCGGTGAGGGGTGGGGTTCAACATGACGAGGGGTGTGGTTGCGAGGTGGCGTCCGGCGAGCTAGGTGGCTCGCCACTGAACTAGACCCTCTAAAGGTTAAATTAGATTAAATTGGATAGTTAGTAAGTGAGGGTTCCCACATAGTATGATTAAAGTGAGTTTAACGATGTTTAAAAGTAAAAGTAATGGTAAATGAGTAATTTCATTTTATTAAATGAGATAATTAGTGGGTATGGGTCCCACTATATTTTACCACATAAGAAAAGTTTCAAAGTGTATCACTTATTTTGAAACACCCCAAAATGGAAAGTGTATCATTTATTTTGAAACGAAGGAAGTATTTAAATTAGATTATGAAATTATAAAAAAAGAATTAATAGATTTTAAATACCAATTGCAATCATGTTATGAGAAGGATGAACTACAAATATTTAATAGAATCAATATAATTTTTCTATCCTTAAATACCATCGTCTTATTTCATGGTATAAAGTATAAACAGGTGACATGGAAATGTTTAAAGAGTATATGAGGAGAAACAAAACCCAGGAAAACGAAAAGAGGTAAATAACTATATTTTAATAAATTTACTCTTAAATCTTTAACATTTTCTAATTTATTTCTATAGAAATAAGAATAACAAACAATCATTTGTTATCTATAGTCTTTTTATTATGTATACTTTTACCATTAGTTTATTTTCATAAATGTCGTTTAGCTGTCTAAAAAACCGCAAACCGCTTTGATTCAACCCATATTTATTTTAATTTATATTTAAAGATTTTTTTGTTCTTGTTTATTAACGTACTATATATGAAATAAATTAGGAGTGTGCATCTAGCGGTTTGGAGTTGTTTTAGGTTCAAGATGAACTCAATCTGGGTGTTAGTTTTAGAATCTTCAAACATAATGATTTTGGTTTTAGGGGGTTGTGGTCATTAACTGTTCGATTTCGGTTTTAAAACCGAACCCACCTGGATTCAAACATTAATATATAATTTACTACAACAATCTTTAATTTTTAACCTTAAATATAAATTTTAGTAACAATATCTAATTTCAAATATTAAGTTCAATCTCTAATAATATATTACAATACTAAATATCATTTTAATAGCAAAGTTTCAAAATATAAACGTATTTTATATCATATTAGCATAATAAACCATAATTAGTGGGTAGGTTTCTTAATGAATCGATTTTTGGTTAAAACCAACTGTACCCATCGATTTTTTTCAAAATTTAAAACCAAACAGTTAGTTTTTATATGGTATCGGTTCCATCGGCTCGATTTGTCGGTTTTAACGGATTAGTTTTGATTTTTCGATTTTTATAATCACTCCTAAAATAAATAAATAAATAATAATAATAATAATAATAATAATAATAATAATAATAATAATAATAATAATAATAATAATAATAATAATAATAATAATAATAATAATGTCAATTTCTGTACAAGCTACCTTAGTTAAAACTTCAAATATATTCTAATTACCTTTTAAACCAACCCAATTGTAACAAATGGTTTCATATTATATTTAATTTGCCGTTCAAAAACAAATAAAATATTATATTTAATTTTCAGTTGCAGTATAAAATATTATTATATTTATATTCATATTATAATCTTATGAGACATATCCAAAACCAGCAGCACTATAAGTAGTAAACAAACAGATCCTCATCCATATCCATTCCCTATTTCAATCTACTATCTAATTATTCTCTTATAAAAAACCCACGTCACTCATCAAACTCAAATAACAAGAGAATTGAAGCATTAGCAAGGTACGTAAATGGCGGATATTGCGATGTTAATGGCGGAAGAATACGAGAAGATGCTGAAGAACATGAAGAAGATATCTGATGATAATGATTTGGAGTTATTCTCTTCATCTAATCTGGTTTCTGGTGGGTGGATGAAGAATAAGATGCCTCGTTTCAGAAAATTGGTTCATGAGCCTAAATCGAAGATGGGTCTTGCGACAGTTAATGGTCTCTTCTCTCCTTGATCGGTCGTTGAATTTAACATTTTTTAAATATGTGTTAAATTGTTCTTTTCTTTTAAATATGTAAATGATCCCAATTCCTTTTCTTTTCTATATGCAATCGAACTCTACTATTATTAATTAATGAGTGATCTTCAATATTTTTTCAGGTTTTGTTAATGAAGTTTTTAAGGCTTTCTTTAAGGATTAGTTATATGATAAAAGGTTTGTTTTTTATTAATGGTAGATAATTTTTAAAATTCAGGAGTTAGTTATTGATTATGTTTCATCTTTAATGGATGTCTTAGTATTTTTTTTTGCTGTTATTATTATTTTTCTATATTTTTAGATTTCAAATGTGAATTTATTTTAAAGAGAAATGATATTTGTGCTTATCATTTGTGCCTCTTTATGTACATACCTACCTATCTCAAAATTTGAAATGTGTAATTCACTAATCATATTTCCTCATATTATCTCTTGATTTTGACGTTTGTCATCATTAAATGAATATGCACATGAGTAGGAACAAATGATAAATTTGACATGTATAATTCACTAATTCTCTCTACTCATATCATCCCTGATTGTAATACTTGTCATCATTAAATGGTTATGCACATGACTAGACACATATGATAAGTACAAATATCATCCCTCTATGTTAAAATGATATTTCGGTCTATAACACATCCTTCTTGAGATTATCTAGAAAATGCAATGTTTTAAACCCGTTTTACCTTTTTTGTTTTTTAGGAAAAAACTAAACAAATAATCGGATATATTTTGAGTTCGAGAGACGATTATTAGGAAAGGGACTCACAATTGAATGCAACAAGAGTGTTGTTCATAACTACTAAAACTTTCACCCACTATCAATTCTAATGCTTATTTGCCAAAGGGATTTCAGATGATGATAAATCTTCGTTTCTTCATGTGTTTGAAATGAAGAACCTTCTTTTGCAGGTGTGTCTTTGAGGAGGTGTAGGAGGTGTATCCGCACATGACCCAAATTTTTTAGGGGCCCAGTTTTTTTTATATATATCTTATATATGTAATCTTAAAAATTAAGGTAGCTTAATAATTTAATAGAAAAAGATTAAAAAATCCAATTTTTTTTATAAAAACTTGTATTTAGGGGGCCCATTTTTATCTAATCACACAGGGCTCTCAAAATCTCGGAACCCTGCTTCTTTGTGAAGTCCAAGTCCAAGCATTAGAGCCCAACGTACAAATTGATCCGATAATTGAATCTCAAAATTGAAAGCAATCTAGAATTAAAGGGCTCATTTAATATAAGAGAGCTTTGACATAAATATTGATCTATACATCACCAAATTACATTACTAACGAGGTAGCATGGCCCCGTGCGATGCACGGGCTTTGTTCATGATAATGAGTTATTGGTTTCAACTACAAAGTATGAACATAGCAAATTATGTCGGCAGAAAATGTAAAGTCAAAAAACACGAGTGGTTATATTAGCATAACATAAAACATATTATTCACAACACATAAGTGTCACTACAAAGATCCACATGCTTTCTCTTTTATAAGCACAACTATGGATAAACGGAAATATATCTCAGTCGACGCCGTTAAATTAGTAGTGTCTGCAAAACAATGTGTAAAACTTCATTAAAAATGAATAACTTATATGTTTGTACCATAATTTCAATTTTAATGTAAAATTAGTAGCATTTTATAACGTTACATCAAAATTTATTCAAAAGAGGATACACCCAGAATTTTTGTTAAAGAGATTTTGGAATCATAGTTATTAGTCAATCAAAAATTATACGAAGTATATTTAAATTATCAATATAAATTATTAATGAAAAGATCTTAGACTGTCTTTAATTACTCATGTCCGGCCCATTAATAACTCAAGTGCCATCATAATGTATATGGCCTAACTTGTCAATTAGGGCTCATTCAGGCATGTGCTCGTGATTTGCAATTGTCGCCTAAAGAGATGTGTTCGGTGGACGGAGCGATGCTTTCTGATTTGAAGGTCTGCCTCGTTCTTCTCCCCAGCAGAATTCTTCGCAACCAACCACAATCGGGAGTTTCGGCCCCCTCCGAACACTTATAACCAACTTCTTATAACCCGAAACAATCATCTCTTCAGGGTAATTATCAGTTTAGCATTTTTTATTTTATTTTGTTGAGTAAGTGATTAGGTTAATTTGACTGATAGAGGAAGTAGCAATACGGGTTTCAGTTAGTAACATGCAACATTTTGTTTAGTACATTTGAGCCATATGTTATTTTAATTGAGGTTAATTTACTTTATCGGTTACTGATTTGAGCCGTATGTTACTGTGATCAGATCTGAGGTTGAGTGAAATTGAATGTATCAAATTAAAAGTATAAGTTTTCTAATTCAGATTATACCTACATTTAGATGTTTAAAATTTAAGTTCTGTAATTGTAATGTTTAATTTTACTTCTCTAATTTGACTATGCTATTGTACTCGATATCCGAATTTTTCGATGACCAAAATTTTAATATATGACTATCCAAATCTATTAAAAATTTGTCAAAGTATCCTAAAATTTTCAAGAAATACCTAATATTGAACATTTTTTTAAGAGTCAATTGTGAAACACTTTTTATTGGAATTTCGTTTATGTCAAAAAACAAAACTGAATTGTTAAAAGTGTTCATTAGCTACTTTGTATTCATTTTAGAATTTTTGGTAGAGAAATAGATTTTTCTTTCTCCAGATTTTTCAAAATATTGGATAATATACTCTCTGAGAAGGATATTGTTAAACATCTTAATTTCTTTGTTGTTATATGTAGTGGGAGTTGGGCTGCAGTTAAAGCACACTGGCCGGAAACAGTAGGGCGTAGGCTGTTTTATTACTCCATAATAGAAAAGTCTAACAAAAAAAATGCTAGTAGGCAACGAACAAATGTTTAACAAAGGAAATTTGAACTAATGTTGAAGGTGTAACACTTACTTATCGTCGTCTTATTTAGTCTGCACCCATACTCATCATCATCTGCATTATACATTATATAAGATTAGGTAAAGTAAACTCTTAAATGATTACCTTCTCTTCTTTTTGGGGTCAGATATTTTTCACAGAGTGTGCTGCTGTGGTCAGTATAGCTGTGGTGCAAGATATACTGACCCGTTTTTTATACTTGCAGGTGATGGTATGCATGATTTTGGAATCTGTAAGAAAGTGAAAGGGCTGGATTAAAGGCAATGCAATGTTACGAATTACAAAACGATTAACATATTACATCAAAACTTCTAACTTTTAAAGCATGTGGACGTTTCATGTTTTGGGGTTTTAAAAAAATTAATTGAAGGTTTTAAATGGGTTTTAAATGAATTGATGGTTTTAAAAAAAACTTTCAAACTTCTAAGGGATTAAACCAGAAACGTCCAAGATTACATGGTTTTAAATGAATTGATGGTATTAAAAAGAACTTTCAAAATTCTAAGGGATTAAACCAAAACGTAAAACTTTATTTTTTGTGGCTTTAAAAAATTAATTGAAGGTTAATGACAATGGAATTAAATGTTGAGAATTAAATGCAACATTGGTTTTGAAACTCAATTTTTATGTTAATATAGATGTATAGAGATAGAGTACATCACTAGTATTCATGATGTGTCTAATATGACTTTTCAAATGTCTATAATGTTGCCAGGTCTATATCAACCAATTTATAGATTCTCTTTTATAAACTCTACTCGGTATTCATAAACCTTTATGAGTTTATAAATGATCCAAAGATATAAACAATGTTTATACAAAAGGTTCGTACTATTGTAACAGCCCATATATATACCAAATACACAATCTTTTAAGAAATTCAACAACTGATTACATTGAAAATTATAATTATCTTTACTTTTTCAATTAATACACATGACAACCCATCAACTAATCATTTACTTTTTCTTCCCCCTCTTAGTCTCTATAGAATTTCTCTTATCAAAACACCAATAAAGATTTCAGACAAAATTTTCTTTCTCCTTACAAATCAAATAGAATATATTAATTTTTAGCTTTTTACTTCTTGAAACCTGCAACTACCACCCTAACCCACTTCAAGACCACCACTACCCACCATCAACTATCATTGTAACGCACCGGCAACCACCCGTACCTCCGGCGGATCTAGAAACCCACTTTAACCCACAACATTACCATTGGACACACCAACCACCGCAACTACCCCTATCTCCGGCTGATCTGAAAACCCACCTTATTGATCGCCTCCGATCTGCCGCCACCACTATTCGACCACCACCATAATCTTCTTCTAATAAAGAAAATACACACAAGAAAAATGTGTAACAAGAGAAAGAGAGACGATGAAGAGGACTGTGAATAGAAGATCTAATAGTGGTGTTGGTCAGCTTGGCGGTACGCGGTGGTGTTGGACAACAACAGTGGTTGTAGGTGGAGATGGTGATTGTGTTTGGTGATGCTGGTAAGGAGAGAGAAAAAAAAGTTGCAGAGATAAAGAGTGAAAATAGAGAAATAGAGTGTTAATGGCAGGAGAGAGAGAGAGGGGTTTGGGAACTGTAATGCTAGAGAATGATGGGGCTAAGTTAATGCGGTATGTCCTAATAGAATTAAAGTATGTCCTAAATGAAAATCCCTAAACAAAAACGCGTGAGAAAGGTGTAAGGTGTTGTCTATGACCCATAGGTCATGGGTTCAAGTTAATAAAAACTTAGAGATATACTTCCTCACTATCAAAATAAGTGATACATTTTTGGTTTCACATTTTTTGAGGAAAAATATTATAATGAATGTTAAATTAGATATTTAGTGAGTGATGGGTCCTACATAGTATGATTAACGTGAGTTTAATAATGTTTAAAAGTAAAAGTAACGGTGCGCTTGGTTCAAAGTGGGTATTGGTAAAGGGAAAGGTAATAAGAATATTAAGGAATACAATGAGCATTCCGTATTATTCTCTTAATCATTAATGTTGCTTGGTTTATCAAAGATTTTACATATGCATTTAATAAAGAATACTTTAAAAATAATAAAAAAATATGTATTAATATACTTATATATATTGTATTTGTAACGACCGTAAAAGTCGGTTCATAATTTAGATGGAAATATTATAAATTAAATGTGGAAAATATTTAGATGGAAGCCTTAAAGGTGCTAAATTGGATAGATGGTCGGTTTTGACTTGTGATATCGGAAACGGATCAATAATTGGATTATATCAAGTTGAAAAACCAAGTGTAGCTGAAGCAGAGAGATCGCGACACGATCCAGGAGTTCGCGACGCGAACTGTTCACGGATGAAACAGCGACCCGAAATAGCGATATGCTGGAACGCGATTTTGAGATAGCGACTAAAATAGCGACGCTATCTGTTGACGAGAAAAGACGCGGGATCGATGTTCGCGGCGCGAACTTGGAGTTCGCGGCGCGAACTTTGTCTCTACAGTTTAAAAGTCGGATTTTTAGGGTTTTTGCTCATTTCTCTCCACTCCAAAGTGTGCAACTGTTTTAGAGAGAGAAATGGGCAATTTTGGGTGTTATTGAGGAGATTTCATCTCAAATCTTGGAGATCTATCTTCTAGTTCAAAGATCTAAGGTAAATTTAATCTCCTAGTTAGTTTATAAACTTGATTTGGGGGAAATTGTGATTTTGAAAGAGTTATGTTGGAATTTTGTTAAAAATGGGTAATTGTGTTCTTGTTAGATCTGTGATATTTTGGGTTAATCATGTACTAGGGTTTCGAGATTCCCACCAAGTTTGGGGAACTTGGTGGTTAACGGTATTATGATGATTTAAATGGTGTCTAGTTATTGATGATAACTAGAAATATGTTGATTTTATTGCTAGGTTGCAAGAACCTAAAAGTTGGAGATATTCCAAAGGTGGAAGCAAAGATTCGTGTTGATAAACACGATCTGGATTTAGCTATGGCTAAGGTGGGTACATGAGACTTTTAAACTGGGTACATAGCAAATGATTTTAAAAACCATGATGTTTTATGAGTCCTTATTAGTATATATTTTTAATAAAGACATGATTGAAAAGATAAGTAAATGTGAATAATAGACTATTTAAGTATGTCTAAAATGATTGTTGATTTCGAAAGAGGTTATGATAATGAAAATGATTAATGATTCCTTATTAATAAGATGTATGAATAAGGATAATGATTAAGAAAGTATGATAATTGATTTAACATTATTATGTATTAGTAAATCTAATAACAATGATTTGAAGTATCATGTATTGATTAGTAAACTATACTAATAAAAGTAATGATTGAACTGTTAAGAGCATAAGTGTAAAGTGACTAGTATTAGATATGTATTCTAGTCAAAGTAAAGTTAAAGTAACGCGGTTTTGATAAATGATGAATATGTTTTATTTAATAAAGGACTTGTAAAAGTCAATATTAAAATTTAATAAGTAATCAGAATGGTATGATAACTAAAATAGATGTATTCTAATTTTATGTTTGAGTATGAATTACTGGGGCATAGGCCCGTATTTGAGGATTTCAATATGTGTTGAGAAATTGATCCGGATTAAAGATAACCCAACAATTGGGGGAGTTAGTGACACCTACTTAGGGAAGTACCACCCTGCGCAAGAGTAGCCTGTCTAGTTTGAGATAACCCGGAAATCGGGGGAGTTTTAGATAACCCGGAAATCGGGGGAGATAAAGATAACCCGGATATCGGGGGAGCAAAGATAACCCGGAAACGAGGGAGTTTACCTAAGATAACTGTAACGACCCGAATTTTTGTAAATAAATAAATTGTGTAAAAATATGATAAAGAAGGAAAAATCATTTGAAACACGTGGAAATCGGTTTCGTGTCATTTGGGCGTCGTATGAGGAAGTTATGGATGAAACCGTGTCGAAAAGGGCAAGAAAAGTTGCAGCCCTGACTATCAGGCCGATATAGCGTCGCTATCTGGGCATAGCGTCGCGATTTATGTGGGGTGTCAAGCAGCGACCCATTTTTGCGTTAGGGGGGGGGGGGGGGTCGCGAAAACGAGATTTCGGAAATAGCGTCAGAGATAGCGACGCTATATCGCGTCGCAAATTATCGCTGGAGGCAGATCGCGACGCGATCTTTCCAATAGCGGCGCGAATTCTTTCTGTGCAGCATTAAAGTCGGGTTTTGGCTCATTTATTGCAATAGTAAACCCTAGTTTCTCTCCCATCAAGTATGTGTACATTTTTGAGTGCAATAGGCCATTTGGAGCTGATTTCTTGGTCAAATCTTGTGATATTGCACTCTTAGTTGAAGATTTAAGGTATATCTTCACTCCTTTGTAGTTGTAGCTTTAGATCTATAGATTTTGAGGCTTGGGTTTGAAACCCTAGTTCTTGGGTTTGGGTTAATGGTGAAATGAATGTTGTATACAACTATTAGATGGTATTTTGACAAAGGAATCAAGTGTATGCTTAAGATTTGTAAGAATCTTGAAATTTGGTAAAACCTAGGGTTTTGGAAATCGTCAAAATTGGGGAAAATGGTGTTATGGGTTAGCTACTGATGATTTATGTTAACCTTGTGATGGTTATTGAAATAGGACTTCTACCAAGAGGTTGGAGGTCAACAAGTGGTTCGAGAAAGTGAAGATTTGGTGTTCAAGGAACACATTTGAGCTAACATTTGCTAAGGTGAGTACGTGTGGATTTTAGCCATAGAAATATATTATAATTACTTGTGAATGGTCTATTTGATTATTTGTGTAGACTTGTCGTATGTTGAGTTAGTTGATATTATCGTTAATAGTTAACTAACTTGTTTGGTGATAGATGTGATAGCCGAGGGCTTGGATTGACATAACCGTTGAGTTATGGTAAGAATGAGATGATGTGATGATGCGGGGGACCCCCGGTGTCACACCCCGACAAAATTATTTTGCGGAAGAACGAGGTGCGACCAATTAGCAACATAACACATCAATAATAGTAAACTTCGCATAATATTGAAAAATTGGATTGCCATTGTCTTTACAAAATAAAAAGAAAATGTTTTAACATAAACCAAAATAAATGTTTGCCAATTAAAAACTTGTATCATAAAGACTTATTCTTGAAACCAATGCATGACAATCCTTGAAAAAAATTGAACATTGAAATGACTTAGTTTCTGTTACCTGAGAAAACATATAGAAAAAGTGTCAATACAACGGTTGGTGAGTTCACAGGTTTATGACTTTGTAAATCTTTGATTTATTCCAAAATGTTTACAAGTACAACTCATGTACTAAAATAATCTTTTTGTATTAAATGTAGTGTCACATATTAGTCTCACAGTGTGTACATCTCTTTATGGCATGTGTTAACCAAACTCATGGCAAGTATTCTCCAAACTCATGGCAAGTATTCACCCTCATGGCAAGTATTCACCAATCTCATGGCAAGTATTCATCAGGATTAAGTGTACTAAAATACTGATCATAAACGTTTTTTAAAAGGCTAGTTGTTGTCAAATACACATGAATGTATAAGATGTATTTACAAAATAGTTAATATGTTTCTCACCCCAAAATAGTTAAAAACGTAATAAAAAGAGGGGCCATGAACTCACCTTAGCGAAGCTTCCAAATTCGTAGTTGGGGATTCCAACCAAAGGTTCCTAGCGTCCTAAACGCATAAGTATAGTTAATAAATGACGGTCTAAAATGACACGCCTAGACTATATGATGCATGAATGTTTCTCTCAACTCGAGTTTTGATATGAGCGATATGTTGGTGACTCGGTCGGTTGATCTCGTATTTTAAATACATTTGTTTAATTTAAACAAGTTTGAAAATATACACTTTGGTTTGAAAGTAACCAAATCATGACTCAATATATAATTATTTAAATAATTATAAAGATTTAGTATTTAATTATCAATTAAGTAGTTAATAATTAATTAAAGGAAAATTTATATAAGTTTGAAGTAATTAAATACTTAATAAACTGTAAATTAATTATTAATAAACAAGTAATATTTAAATAAATAGTAATCAAATAAAGTTAATATTTATTAAAATTATTAAATTAACTTAATATTTACTTAAAGAAAATCTGATTTAATCGATTAAAAGAAACCGTTGGTTTTTGACACGATTTGTGCTTAAGTACACATTTGGACTTTATCAAAAAAATATGGGTCAATTAAATTTGTTGGGCTGGACTCTCACTGGCCGAAGCCAGCGACGGAAACATCTCGAGAACTCGGCCGGCAAGACTCATCCGACGACCGGAGCTTGCAGGCGACGGAACTAAAAAGGAACTCCGGTAATCTCGCCGGAACTTAATCCACTAGAGTATCGGAGCTTTGTTTGCGTCGGAAAGATACTATAATACACCGGTTTTACCCGCACACGCAAGCCATACACAACACACACTTGTGTGTGTATTCAGCCGGAGAAGGCCGACGGAAAATCGACTGGTAAAAACCTAGAATCTAAACACACCCATGCACGATGTAGAGTAAATATTTAAGGTTACGATGATAATACCTATCGAGATAGATAGGATCGAGATAGGGATGTCGGGTTCCTGTGTTGACGTCGGTTGACTATCGAACACACCAGAAGATCGCCTGGTTCGTCCGTAAAAACGATGCGTTGTCAAATAAGGTTACGATGTTGCCGGAACACAGCTCTACCGCCGGAGAAAACGTTTCTGGTGGGTGTTTGTAAAACGGATGAGGGAGAAGGACGAGTGAGGTTCTGCGCCTGAGTTTCTTGATTCACCGGAGGGGTGTTTTCTGCTTCAATGGTGGCTGCAAACGGAGGAGATGGTGATGGTTTTCTGTTTGCATCGCCGGAAACGAGAGAGGGTGGTGGAGGCTTTCTGCTTTATGTTTACCGGAGAGAGAGAGAGAGCCAAGATTGATGGTTTGCTTCTGCTGGGTTTTACGTTCATGGAGAAGACGAAGAGAGAAGTGTGGGATTTTACTTTTTTTTTTTATGTTTGTGTTGATGATAGGATTGATCATGGTATCAAAATAACTAAAATACGATGAATAAGTACGTAATTAGCGGGTTTGACCGGATAAATGGGGTGGTAGTTCGGTACATGCATGATGGACGTGGTGGTGAGGTGAGAAGAACAAGTTTGAATTTTTAATTGGTTAATTTAATTGGTAACTGGTATTTAAGTGTACCGATACTCCAACATATTAAATTATTTTAATCGGGGTTTTACTTGATTTGTGATTCCAGTCATTTACTGATAAAAGTCTTTTGCTCCAGTACATGTTTAATTACTTTTGACATTCTCGCAGAGTACTTAATATTATACTTTGTATCCTTATTTTAAATAGATAGTTTGTACACATTTTCATACCAATTAGTTTGGTTTTCTTAAACTTTATTATAACATATAAAGTCTAAAGTTTTGGTCTCGATTGGTCACCAACTCGCTAAATTAAAGTTTACCACTGTACAAGTATAAATAAACAATCTCTTTCATCAATTCTTTTGTGCACTTAATAGTACATTTTGTGCATGTGTTTAGCTAGATTTATATGGGAGAAGAATATTTATTAATGACACATAAATTCTTCAATGGTTTTGGTTAAAAATAAGTGTCGGGTCAAATACTCAATTTCGAGGGTTGTCACACCCGGTCATGAGGTGTGGATTGAGGGGCAGTTGGGTGGATTCCCATCGACTCATCGACGTTAGTAGTCTTGCTAACAGGACGTATTCCGGCGAGTAAGGCAGGTATCGGTAGATTGGGCGAATCCCTCTTGCCGGTATCTTGAGGCTAATTAATGGCGATGAATTTCGGTTAATAAGTTAATGTACTTCTGGTTAGTGCGGTGGATTCCGATAGCTAGATATGATTGCTAGGGAGCAAGATCGATAGGGTCACAATAGGGTGACTAGACTGTATTGACGAGCTTGTTTGTATATATATGTTTATATAATTTGTTGCTTGTTATCCTTGGGTCTAAAACCCATGTAGCTCACGAGACTTTTTGTCTCGCGTACTCCTTGTTTGTTTTGCTATGTACTCAGGTTCGGGATCGAAGATATAGGTACGCATGGATAGAGGTGTGGGGCCTAGAATAGAAGAACACTAGAGCGGAATTATGCTTAGCTTTGGTTTTGATATATTTTATAACACCAAACTTTATACTCTGATTATCATACCAAAGGTTTTTGTAAATCCGTATTTTGGAACTGTTCTTCTATTTATTAATTGACATATTTTGGCCAAATGTTTTTATTATGAAAATTGAGGTGTTACAATAACCCACATCAGGGGAGTTTGTTTCGGAGAGGTCCGTAGCGTATGTGATAAAGAATGTGTAAGCTAAGGTTAGCTTACACGTATGTGATTATGTTATGAGTAGGCTTATGATTAGCTTGCTAGTACATATATATGAAAATGAGAAGATAATGAGTTACAAATTAATCAAAAGAGTAAAGATAAGCATTTATATTATTATTGAAGGATTTATGTGCACAGTTAGTCAACCTATGATGATACATCCATGCCTACGAAACACTTAAGGGTCACACCGGTGAGTGCATGTAATACGAGTAAGATATGTAATGATACTTGGAAGAGGATTGATTCATAATAGTCATTTATGAATCAAGTTAAGTATTAAGTCAAGTTTGACTTATTACTAGATTAGTTTATCTAACTAATTAATACAAGTATTTGTACATTTACTAGTTGAGTAAATATACAACGTGTTAATTATAGATGATCCATAATATGAATTAAAGCAATTAAATCATATGGTGTGGGATAATATTATTATTTAGATTATATAAAGTTTAATATATAAATAATTATTAAAAGTATAAATACAAAGATATAATTCGTGTATGTATATACCGAATTATATTAGTGTATAATACTAGACATTTAATAATTAAGTGCAACAATAATAACTAGTTAAACTATAAGGGTTTAAAGTGTAAGAAGATAAGTTTAATTAAGAGATTAATCTTAATTAAACTAGGAGGACTTAAATGAAACTTATCCTACCTTATATATGAGGCCTAAATTTGAAGAGGGTTTAACACCATGGCAATTTCAAGCATTCCTATTCGTCCATAATGCCACTTGGAATTCCCTGATTGGTCCACGTCATTTGCACTAATACAAACGAATCTGGTACAGCTTACGGTCTACATTCATACGCTCCATATACGGCAAACGAATCTGGTACGGCTTACGGTCTACATTCATATGCTCCATATACGGCTTCCTACATACAAGGAAATAAATAAATAACTATTTAAAAGATCCTACATACAAGGAAACAAATAAATATTTAAAAGATCAATCAGCGACCCAATCGTATTTATTCAAAAGTGATACACGACTCAATATAATTTCCATAAAACCGGCATTCTATGATTACGGCATAAAAAGCTGGATTGTGCAACGGAACCAGACTTCAGATATTACGGATTACGGCATAAAAAGCTGGATTCTTCATTTAATAAAATGCCCGTGTAACATTTCTTCATTTACCCTTTTTTTGTACAAAATCATCATCACATCTATCGATTATTATGTCATTTAGAAATATATAAAGTTTTTGGACATTTTTCTACATACTAAAATTTACAGCATACCCGCCCATCGGGCGGGTTTTGTAGCTAGTTCTATTATATATAGAAGGCTTAAGGTTTCATTTAAACCTAATCATTCCCTTGTTTACACTCCACAAAAGAACCCTAGTCCCTCCCTCTCCCTTGTTCGGCCGAGAATCCCAAGAACACCAACCTTGGTGTTCTTCGTTCTTCGTATTCTTCGTGTTCTTCATGTCTTTGAAGATCAAGATCATTACAAGGATCAACCAGAAGGTCGCTCGTCATGTTCATCACCAGTGGACTTTCTTAAGCAAACAACAAGGTATGTTTTGGGAAACGTTTTCTCCCTTCTCCCCTCTTGGCCGAATTCGAACCCAAGAACACTAGGGTTCTTGGTGTTAGTCGAATACACACAAGTATGTGTGTGTGTTCGAGTTTTTCATACAAGGTTTCTTCCTTGCTAATCTAATCTATATTTCCAAGATCCCAATCCTTTAGGGTTTAAAGATTAGGTTTAATCTCAGTTCCGCTTTACGGATTAAATCAGCTAGTTGGTTTAACCAACAAGAGTCATGTTCTTGTCAGTATGGTTGAAGCAAACATACTAGGAGGTTGACCCAAGTGGTCAATCAGTGTTATGAAACCCTTCAGTGGTATCAGAGCCTGGTTTAGAGATCTAAACTAGATTAACAAAGTGACCCTTAATTTACGAAAAAGGGTAAGAACCCTAGGACCAAGTATGTTAACCTAGTTAAGTTTAATTGGTCAAAAGGATTCTAAGAAAACCCTAGAAATTTCGTGATTGGTAAAGAACCCTAGGATCAAGAACATTAAACTAGTTTAGTTTAATTGATCAAAAGGTTTCTTTCCCTAACCCTAGCAATTTTCGAAAAAAACTAGAACCCTAGGATCAAGAATATCAAAGTTCTTGATCAAGAGGATTCTTTCCTTAATTACTTGATCTTCAAAATCTAGGACCAAGTATGTTAAAACCAAGTTTTGGTTTAATTGGTAAAAAATGATTCTTTCCTTTTTCTCAAGATTTTCGAGATCTAGGAGGTTGCTTGGACACCAAGTTTGTTAAACTAGCTTAGTTAAATTGGTGGAAAAGTTTCCTAGACGTGGGGAAATTTTCGAAAAACCCTAGATATAATCTAGGACCAAAAACATTAAACTAGTATAGTTTAATTATTTAAAAGAATTAATTAAGATAATAATCTAAAACCTAGATAATTAAACAAGTTTATGTTTAATAGGTTTAATTATTGTTTTAATAGATTTATTGAAACTAGTTCTTTAAACCTAGAAACTTAGACAAAGTTTTATTGTCTAAAAGGTTTGAATTAATAAGTTTGAATAAATTTATTAAGGTTATAATCTATCCTAGAGTTTAAACAAAGTTTATTGTTTAGATAGGATTGACTAGAATTAATTTTTGATAAATAATGTTTTTGATCAAAAAGGCAAAACCCTAGTTTTGATTGATCAAGAACAAGATTAGGGTTTAACTAATTAATAAGGATTAAAAGAAGTGTTAATTTTTAGTTTAAGAAATTAACAAGATGTATTTACATGTATATATATAATTTCGGGTTTTAAATATTTAAAAGGAAAAATAAGTTTTTATAAATAAAGTAGTTTATACGTATTTTTAATTAGTTCAAGTTAAAGTACATACATATAAATTAGATGTAATATTATTATTAGAATGTTACAAGTTTATTTTAAAAGTAATTATATGTATATATTAAATACAAGATTAAATGGAACATTAAAAGATAATGTTATTTTTTTGATCTTAAAAGTTAATAATATAACTAGTTATTATATAAGTTGATTATATAATTAAGACTAGAAAGTACAAAGTTATGATTTCATTATAACTAGAAATTGTACAAGTTGAGATTATATGTTGAACTAGAAATATACAAAGTTATATATTATTACTATAAGGTGTATAAAGTTATAAGTTATTATAACTAGATAATTATACAAGTATAATATAAGTATTTTACAAGTCATGTAAGAATTAAGATACTAGATTAATGATCAAGGATTAAATAACAAGAGAACTTTATAACCTATATTTAACTAGTTCAAGTTAAATGTAAGAAATGTTTAAACAAAATAAGAATTATTATATATAGTCTTTATATAATAAGGTTATTAGTTTTACCAAATATAGACCGGTGATTGTGTTTGCTTAAGTTCCATCATGGTTGTTGGAGCTAGTGGGAGCTTCACAAGAAAAATCACAAAGTTTATAAATATGTCGCTAAGACATAAGTTTTGGTTAAATCTAGTAAGTCAAAACAAATGTTTAATTTCATTATTAGACATGTGAAAAACTAGGTGTGCTAAACTAGATTTATGATTCAAGTTTATGAATCGTAAAAGAATTAAAAGTTTAACATAAGATTTTAAGTTTTTCAAGGAAGATAAAACAAGTAAGTTTTATTCTAAATAAGGTTTTTCACAAAACCTAGTAAAACGTTTTGTACACCTCGTTTTAGGTATACATATAATTCGCGCAATTCTTGGAACTATAAGTTTTTTAAGAAAAGTTCTTAAGATTTAAAAAGGTGTCTTGTTGAATTCTTGAATTCACAAGTCACAAATTTTAAATAAGGATTAAGATTGGAATAAAGGTTTAAGTTTAGTTTAAGACTTAAACAAACCCAAGAAAATCTTAGATCTAAGTACTATCCACCTAATGGAACACCTCACTTGTTCAACGATATTCATATTATAAGGATAAAGAACCTTAGATATGGATTCAAATCATTGCGAGTGTTAGGGTGCGTAAGGTTCTGTGATAATCGGGAGTCCCGGCGCAGAGCATCGCACTGTCTTAGATGGTCTGATCTACTTTGGTGATAATCGGGAGTCCCGGCCCAAAAAGTACTTGAGTAGAATAAACATACTAGACTTTATTACTAACTTAGAAATGTACAATTAGATTGTACAAAGTTATAATAAGTTATAAGTCTAAAGATTCTACGACCCCTAGGAATCGTGTCAAGTCTTGATACGATCGGTAAGGATGTTACCTACCAGAAATAGCATGTCTCGTCAGGAAGTGGCCAAACCTTGCGGCGAGAATGTGATATATGGATCCTAGGTCTAAAATATTAATTATGGGTTTATAATATATTTTAGAGAATGTTTATTAATGATTACTAATTAAACTGGGTTTGATTTGTAGATGGCAGCAACAACCACAACGACAAGTACCAACAATCTCTCACTTCGCTCAATCCTCGAAAAAGACAAGTTGACTAGGTCAAACTTTCTCAATTGGGAGCGCAATCTTCGCATTGTGCCCAGGCATGAGAGAAAGTGGTATGTCTTGGAAAGAGCAGTACCAAATGTCCCTGCCGCGAATGCTAGAGCAGAAGCAAGGCAAGCTTATGATAAGCATGTCAGTGATGCGCTCGATGTGAGCTGTTTGATGCTCGCAACCATGAGTCCAGATTTACAAGCGGGACTTATGGATGTGCCTGCATTTGAGATGATCCAGCAACTTAGGGATTCATTTCAAGAGCAAGCTCGCACTGAGAGGTTCGACATCAATCGAGCCTTCAACTCTTGCAAGATGGTCAAAGGAACACCGGTGAGTGCCCACGTCATGAGAATGAAAAGGCACATGGATCACCTGGCTAGACTCGGTCACCCTATACCGTTGCAAATGGCAACAGACACTATACTCTATTCGTTGTCTGATGACTACAAGCCTTTTGTGGTCAACTACAATATGCATAATATCAAGAAATCCATTTCTGAGCTACATTCCATGCTCAAGACAGCTGAATTGAGTTTGGGGACCAAATCTAAGGATGTTCTAATGATCGGTAATAGCAGTGGTGGTGGTAAGAAGAGAAAAGGGCATGGTAGTAAAGGAAAGGGTAAAACCAATCCTAGCCAAGGAGTGCCAAATGGTAAAGGTGTCAAACATAAGGTCAAGAAGGTTAAGCCTAACACAGCGAGGACCGAGAATCGGTGCTTCAAATGTGGCGAGGCTGGGCATTGGAAAAGAAATTGTCCAAAGGGTGCAAGTGGTGGTGGAGGAAACGCAAGTTCCTCCGGTAACACAACCACACTTCTTAATCACTTTTAAGATACTTGTAAAGTACATTACGAGTAATCTAACTTTTGCAATCGTTTATTGCAGGAGGAGATGGAAAGTGATGATGACCGGCATGAGACGGTGATGATCCCACAAGCACCAAGATTTTATAATTCAGTATTTTTTTTATGGATTCAGTAAAAACAATTTTTATTGTTTGAATAATCGTTTTATTTTTATGTTAAAACAAAGTTTTTGGTTTCAATAAATTCGAATCCATGGTTGAATTATATTGTGTGCATGTGTGATAATTACACTAGTCAAGTTTTATGACTAGATTTTAAGTCAAGTTTTTTGATTTACTTTATATTTCATGTTTTATATTTGTTTGATTGTTGTATGAGTGATGTCTTAGATAGCTCAAGGCACTTAGATACTAGTAGTTGTAAGTTTTTCTAATACAAGTATTTGAGAGTTTTTTTATGGAAAGCATAAAGTTCAAAGTACACTGAACTTATTTAAAACATCTTAAGTAATGGTTACTTATGATAGTAAGTTTTAAAGTGGTAGTATTAATATAGTATGATTATATTGGATATAATCAAGATAGACTTTAAAAAGTATTATTACAAGTCTTTTATACTTGTAATAAAGGAATGTAATGAAGTCATAATTCCCTAATAGGAATAATTGGATATTCGTGTAATCCAAGGAGAATGACTTAGACATTAAATGAACTCTTAAAAAGGATAAACTATATTAAAGTATTTAAGAATTAAAAGGTATTGTTGCAAATCTTTTATACTTGTAATAAATACAATATTTAATCAAGTCATAATTCCCTAATAGGAATAATGGATATCTGAGAAATCCAAGAAATGACTTTGGTATTAAATAAGATTCTTAAAAGATACTAATACACTTAAGAATTGGAAAGTATCGTTTCAAGTGTCTTATACTTGTTAGATACAATAATCAATGAAAGTCATGATTCCCTTAAAAGGAATGTTGGATATTCGCAAATCCAAAGGATGACTTTGATAATTGAATAATTCTTAAAGGGTTAAACTATAAGTTTTGACTAGGTCAAAAATAGTAGTTTAAGTAATGCTTATTTCCATAAAATTTAGTGGGAGCTATAACTAACGTATTCATTAGAGGTACTAGTGAATATGGTAAAGTTAGTAAGGACATTAACAACAAGGATTTACCAAGTCGTTAGCCAAAGAGTTAAGAGAAATAAATGATCATTGATTAGATTATTGCAAACCTAATAGTGTGATCACAAGTCTTGTGATTAAATATTACATATCTAATAGGATGTTCACATCCCATTGAACAAGATTAATCATTTAAGGAGATTTCTTTAACTAGTAAGAATTTTTACAAATCAAGTAGCTAAAAGAGATTTAGTTACAAGGCAAGTTTTATAGATTCAAGAAACTAAAGGAGTTATTTTCCAATCCTCATATGTTTACCGAATCATATAAAATGGCAAGACTAGAATATGTTCTAAGTGTTGCATGAACAATATCTAGCAAAGACAAAAGTAATAGTATTCTTGAAATACTCGTCTTATGTCTTTAGTTTAATAGAAATGACTAATTGTAATTAGTGATAAAAGTTACAATTAAGGAGTCATTGAGCAATCAACACAAACGCAAAGAATAAGTAATGATCCAGTAGTGATTCAGTATCTATGTCCAGTGAGGAATAATACATGAGTTAGAATCATTGTTATTCAGAATTTGTATGTTTTACAACATCCATGAATAAAACTCTCTTTATTCAAAAAGATATAAATCCGTGACTACTCGTCTTGGTGGGAACCTTGATGGGACGTTAACGTCATCGCGGTATTTGGTGGCAGATTCGAAGTTCTTCGAAGATAGCTACACAAGTTTTTGTGTAAACCAAATATCGGTGATATTCTGTTGGAGCTCGACGAATATTGGATTGACCACCGTGATAATACTTCGTGGTTGAAAAGTTCAAAAGTATTATTCACTAGGATTGTCCTTAAGCCTGAGCTATTTGGTTTAGGATACAATGACTATTGTACTTTGGTTCGTCTAAGACAATTCTGAAATATGGTTGTCATACGAGGCCTTACTGGGTACAGAGGGAGTTGTATTTTGAATCGAAATATAACAAGATGGTAATTGCACCTCCTTTCTAGGAGAGATATTTAGGCCCTTTGACATGATGAGATAACTTGAAAGTGCATGGCCATGCCCAAACGAACTGATTTGTTCTTCGTCATTTATCACAACAGTTTGAATCAAGAAGTCATGAAATGATTTTGAATACAGGAGTTGATATTTTCTACCATGCTCATATTCGTTATCACAAATATCGTGCTGCAAGGGATGAACCTAACGTAGTTGCCCAAGAAGTAGAGACATAGTGTTCTTTACTAGGAGACGCTATTAAAGAATTTTTCAAAAACTATACCTAGGTTACATAAGCTGTTTTTATGGGGTTGGTTACCTACATGCCCATCTAGAAGGCCACTATAGATCGTATCATTAAGATAAAGGTTACAAACTTGCACAAGTGGGAGTCTGAAGGATTTATGTGCACAATTAGTCAACCTATGATGATACATCTGTAACATCCCGAGACCCGGCCTATTATTTTATTACTTTCGGTAAAGTAATATTCTATTATTTAATATTTAATTTGATTTAATTGTATTTTAACCAAGGGGTTAAAATTAGCATTAACTGATATAATTGAGCATGAAGATGATAATTATATTTTTGAATTAACTTTTGAATTACAGTTTCGAAAATATTTTCGTTATTAAAATCTGAGTTGGATAAGTATTTTTAAATAAATCAAACGCGATCTAGACTTTCAGTATTACACTGTTTTTATTAAAAATTAAACAATTTTCCCTTTGTGCCATGTGTGTGTGTGCGTGTCATGCCTAGAAGAAAATGGCAGACTTCTTCTTTCTTCCTCTTTCATACGTGACCAACCCAAATCACCATCACTTTTGATTATTCTTCATTTATTTCTTAATTGAGGCTTGAATCTCCATTAAAACCTGCTATAATCTCGAAATTGTGCAAGCTAATAGGTAAGAAATCTTCATCTCTATTGCTAGGGTTCATATCTTTGTTGGTGAAACTAGGGTTCTTGAACTTTTAGTGGGTTTTTGTGAATTCTTGCTTTAAAACCGAAATTGATAAACTCTATAGTGTTTGTTGATGATCGTTTAAGTATTGCATGCTTAATTAGAAGAGAAACCATAGATTTGTTTATTGTTTCATAATCCACCATTGTTGGTAACCTTGGAGAAGATGAATTCTTTAAACTAGTTCTTGAATTTATGAAGTTTTGATATTTTATATGTTTACTTGGGTTAAATATCATATTAGAAGTGATATTGTTTATATCTAATTATGGGTTAAATTGGTGAATTGAGATGATGATCATGGTGTTTGGATGAATTTTTGGTGAAAAAGTCCGTAAGCAAATTTTTAACAGTTTTTTCTCAGAATTTTGATGACTTTGTAAAAATCATATAAAATCAACCGTGCCTCCGTTTTGGGCGTGCGACCAGTCGTTTCGAAGGTCTATGAGTCTACTTTAATTATATCATATTTTCCTGAACTGATATGGTCATAAAAGTGTGCAGATTTCTGAGTTAGTACAAGAGGTTGGATGTGTCTTTTCCGGTCAAACATGTATTGAAAACTTTGTGTGCTTCGATGTATAATATATATGTAAACATGAGGTTTGTCATAAAATGGTAATTTTATACTTGATGAAATGATAATTATGTGTTTGTAAATATGAGAAGTTAATAAAATGGTTTTGGCTCGTTTTCTAGAATAACTAGTTATATTAAGAATTGTTAACTTTGGTCAAAGTAAAAGGTTAACACTTACATTGGATAATTAGCTAATCAAAATGGTTCATATATGTTTATAAAATGATGTGTAGATGTTAATTGATGTATTGGTTACGGATTGTGGGAGTATTATGATAAATTGTTCGGTTTTGACCCGTTTGGGCCTGTGTGCTAAAAATTGGATTAAAATGCATTGCTTGGTATATACTTGACTTAAGAAGTCTAAATATGATAAGTTGGGAAATTGTAGAATTTCAAGTCATGAATTAGGTAGTTTCAAAGTTAGTTTATGAGTTTTGACCCGTTTGCTTACATTATGTCAAAATAGGTTTACTTGCTAATATGTTGGTTGACTTTGACTTGTAAAAGTCTTAGATGAGTGGCAATGAATTGTTGATAGAATGCAAGTAAAAGTAGAGATATTAGAATGGGATATTGGCTTTGAACTTAAATTGGTATTTGTTATTATTTGGCGATTTTGGGTTACTAACTCGGTTTATATTGTTAATACAGGCAAAGGGAAGGAAACTCAGTAATATAAGACCACTGAGTTTGGCGAATTGCGGTGCTCAGGTGAGTGGATTTAGCCTTCAAACAATAGGTGTACAATTTGGTAGAAGTGGGTTACTTTGGTAAAAAGGTGCAGGATTTGGTTTCTGGGGGAGTTCGCGACGCGAAATTGTGTTGGCGAACGCGAACTTGGGACATAGAATTTGGGACTAGAACGTGAGGAAGTTCACGGGTCGTGAAACTTTGAATTCGTGACGCGAACTCTAAGTTCACGACACGAACCTTCTTGGGTGCTGTTTTCCGGGCTGCAAATGTTATGCTAAGCTCACACTTCGGTATAATTAATAAAGATTATTAATTATTAATTATGTGCACATTTGGGGAAGAGGTCAGTAATTGGAACATTCTACTGAGCATATGTTTACTAATGATACGGTGTATCGTCCTTAGAAGCACTGGTTGTTCTAAGGAGGTACAAACCGTCATTAAGTAAAGGGCTATCGGTTATCATTGATTGTTAGGCCAACAATGATTTAAGGCTTCGGCAGAACCACCGTTACTCTTCGAAATTAATTAATTGGGATAACAAGATTTATCATTCGGTTGTTCTAATATTTATTGTTGGTTTAAGTTCATTCACTTAGCTGTTAGCTAATCCCCACCTCGTTGACTCTTTTACAGGTTTATCTTTTGGGCGGGTCAAGGGGTGTTAAAGGAATGGTTGACCAACACTCTGATTTTGATGTACTTGTGACCGAGCCGCCGGGTGTTTATAACACTGCAAAACTACTTTTAATATTTTGGAAAATTTATTGTAAAAGGCCTGTTATATAGTTTAACTGTTTTGTGATGGTTCTTAATACGCTTCCGTTAGTTTTTTTTTTTTTTTTTTTTTTTTTTTAAATCGGGTTTAAATTTGCGGTGTTACAACATCCATGCCTATGAAACACTTAAGGGTCACACCGGTGAGTGCATGTAATACGAGTAAGATATATAATGATACTTGGAAGAGGATTGATTCATAATAGTCATTTATGAATCAAGTTAAGTATTAAGTCAAGTTTGACTTATTACTAGGTTAGTTTATCTAACTAATTAATACAAGTATTTGTACATTTACTAGTTGAGTAAATATACAATGTGTTAATTATAGATTATCCATAATATGATTTAAAACAATTAAATCATATGATGTTGGATAATATTATTGTTTAGAATATATAAAGTTTATTGTATAATTAATTATTAAAAGTATAAGTACAAAGATATAATTCATGTATGTATATACCGAATTATATTAGTGTATAATACTAGACATTTAATAATTAAGTGCGACAATAATAACTAGTTAAACTATAAGGGTTTAAAGTGTAAGAAGATAAGTTTAATTAAGAGATTAATCTTAATTAAACTAGGAGGACTTAAATGAAACTTATTCTATTATATATAGAAGGTTTAAGGTTTCATTTAAACCTAATCATTCCCTTGTTTACACTACACAAAAGAACCCTAGTCCCTCCCTCCCCCTTGTTCGGCCGAGAATCCCAAGAACACCAACCTTGGTGTTCTTCGTTCTTCGTGTTCTTCGTGTTCTTCAAGTCATTGAATATCAAGATCATTACAAGGATCAACTAGAAGGTCGCTCGTCGTGTTCATCACCAGTGGATTTTCTTAAGCAAACAACAAGGTATGTTTTGGGAAACTTTTTCTCCCTTTTCCCCTCTTGGCTGAATTCGAACCCAAGAACCCTAACCCTAGGGTTCTTGGTGTTAGTCGAATACACACAAGTATGTGTGTGTGTTCGAGTTTTTCGTACAAGGTTTCTTCCTTGCTAATCTAATCTAGATTTCCAAGATCCCAATCCTTTAGGGTTTAAGGATTAGGTTTAATCTCAGTTCCGCTTTAGGGATTAAATTAGCTAGTTGGTTTAACCTACAAGAGTCATGTTCTTGTCAGTATGGTCGAACCAAGCATACTAGGAGGTTGACCCAAGTGGTCAATCAGTGTTATGAAACCCTTCAATTATGAGTATTATTTACAAATATTTTTTGAGAATGGGTCGAAAACCCATGTATCTCACGAGACTATTTTGTCTCACGTACTACTTTGTTTTTGGCTATGTACAAAGGTTCGAGATCGAATGTTTAGAAGGTCGCGATAGAAGTGGCCTAGAGATGTTTAGCTCGGGAGCTTATAGGTAGATCTCATTATCCTACGGTTATAATATTATTTTTATAACACCGGATTTTTATACTCTGATAATCTTTTCAAATGTTTTTGTTAAACCATATTTTTGAATGACATGGAAATTGTATTTTTAATGATTTTTAAATTGTTTTGAAAAATTGAGGTGTTACAACTTGGTATCAGAGCTATAGTTTAAGTGAATTAGGTAGGTTTGACCTCCCTAATCTTAAGCTATGCTAGTAGGACTATATGTTCCATAGGATGTCCATGTTTAATCTTTTGAGACCGTAAGGGCATAAGTATGGTAGGGTCGATCCCTTAGAGAAATGTCATGTTTTGATCTTTCTGCGTTGTATTCGACTGTTGAGTCGATTATTCGAATATTGGTTGTTGAATATATTGGTATAACAAAAATGGTGAACACGAGAAGAGGATGAGCTCCTCTAAGTCCGGAAGAGAAATTTTAATTGAGTTTTGACATGTCGCGGTGAAGATGGAGAGCGTTCCGGTTTAGATGTAAACCGACCCCGGTAACTTTGGAGGATTATCTAGAAGGGGGGTAAGTGTGCGAGTCGGATCGTGGGTGACCGGACGAATGAGGCTAGGCAGGATGGTTTCAACTTCCGTATGACGAGTAGTTCTTCAGGTAGTAAAGCTGGTGCTGAGAAGCTCTCGACAGAAGAAGGTAGTGATGTTGAATCGGAAGAAAAGAAAGGAGGTTCGTTCAGTTCATTCATGTTGTACAAGCCGATGCATATTTGGGAAGCTCCGAACCGGAGGCCACGATGCGGCGGATTCGTGAAATTGAGCAAGACCTAGAAGATAGTAAGCGAATGAGGGATGATATGATGACTCTTGCATCCCGGTTATTGAATGCGAGACGTCATTGTGGAGAAATGTGATGTGCAAAAGTTTGCATCCCAGTACATCACAGTGTACAGTACAGTACAGTACAGTACAATAAAATAAATACAAATACAAATACAAATACAATACAATACAGTACAGTACAATAAAATAAATACAAATACAAATACAATACAATACAATACAGTACAGTACAGTACAATACAATACAATACAATACAATACAATACAATACAATACAATACAATACAATACAATACAATACAATACAATACAATACAATACAATACAATACAATACAATACAATACAATACAATACAATACAATACAATACAATACAATACAATACAAGTGCAATACAATACAATACAATACAATACAATACAATACAATACAATACAATACAATACAATACAATACAATACAATACAATACAATACAATACAATACAATACAATACAATACAATACAATACAATACAATACAATACAATACAATACAATACAATACAATACAATACAATACAATACAATACAATACAATACAATACAATACAATACAATACAATACAATACAATACAATACAATACAATACAATACAATACAATACAATACAAAACAATACAAAACAATACAACACAACACAACACAATAAAATACAACACAATACAATACAACACAGTACAGTACAGTACAACACAGTACAGTACAGTACAATACAATACAATACAATACAATACAATACAATACAATACAATACAATACAATACAATACAATACAATACAATACAATACAATACAATACAATACAATACAATACAATACAATACAATACAATACAATACAATACAATACAATACAATACAATACAATACAATACAATACAATACAATACAATACAATACAATACAATACAATACAATACAATACAATACAATACAATACAATACAATACAATACAATACAATACAATACAATACAATACAATACAATACAATACAATACAATACAATACAATACAATACAATACAATACAATACAATACAATACAATACAATACAATACAATACAATACAATACAATACAATACAATACAATACAATACAAATACAATACAAATAATTACAATACAATTACAATACAACACAATACAATTGTAACACCGTAATTTTCAAGCCATTTTTTTATAAAAAAAACAAAACCTGGAAGCGTTTAAACTAATTAAGTTTTATAAACATTATAAAAGTAAAGTAATTTAACATTAACAAAACAGTGTTATAAAAACTTTCGGCTCGATTCCAAAAACATATCTTTAAGTTTCGGTCATCCATTCCTATGCACAAACTTCCAAAAGATATTCTTCCATAACCTGAAAAGATTCAACATAATGGGGGATTAGCACAAAGTTAAGTGACTGAATTATAACACATAATAATATTTAAATCCAACAATCCCGTTTCACAATCTTCACTTAATCACAAATAACGAAAGGACCGGCGGTTCTGCCGAACCTTACAACTGTTGTGGGCCTAACAACAGCTTACTGATAGCCCTTTACTCATTAGCAATGGTAAAGCTTCCTTAAGACACAACGAATATGCCAAGGTACAATTACCCTTATCTATGTTAGAATTATGTGCACAGTTAGTCAACCTATGGTGATACATCTATGCCTACGAAACACTTAAGGGTCACACCGGTGAGTGCATGTAATACGAGTAAGATATGTAACGATACTTGGAAGAGGAATGATTTATAATAGTCATTATAAATCAGTTAAGTATTAAGTTAAGTTTAACTTATTACTAGATTAGTTTAACTAACTAATTAATACAAGTATTTGTACATTTACAAGTTGATTATATCTACAATGTGTTAATTATAGATTATCCATAATATAATTTAAAGCTATTAAATCATATAGTGTGTGGATAATATTATTGTCTAAATTATATAAAGGTTATTATATAAATAATTATTAAAAGTATAAATACAAGCATATATATTTCGTGTATTATTATACTGAAATATATAAGTGTATTAATACTAGACATTTAATATTTAAGTACAATAATAAAAGACTTGTAAAACTATATGGGATGAAAACGTAAAAGAGAAAGTTTAATTAAGTATTAAACTTAATTAAACTAGAAGGGTTCTAAGTGAAAGATTTTCTATTATTAATAGAAGATCTTAGGCTTAACAAAATACTCTTAATGCTCAACCCTAGCCACCTTACACGAAATCTATCCCCCTCCTCCTCTCCCTATTCGGCCGAGATCAAGGAAGAACACAAAGTTCTTTTGTTCTTCAATTGTTCTTCGTTCGTTCTTCGTGTTCTTCAAGCCTTGAAGAATAAGGATCATTGCAAGTGATCAACTAGAGGATCTCTCATTGTGTTCATCATTAGTGGACTTACTTAAGCAAGATTAATGTATGATTTGGAAAACCGTTTTCCCCTTTTCCCTCTTGTTCGAAGTCGAACCAAGAACCCTAGGGTTCTTGGTGTTCGACGAACACACACAAGTATGTGTGTGTGTTCGAGTTTTTCGTACAAGGTTTCTTTATTGTTAATCTATTCTAGATTTCCAACATCCCCAATCCTTGAGGGTTTAAGAATTAAGTTTAATCTCAGTTCCGCTTTTTGGGATTAAACTAGCTAGTTGGTTTAACCGCCAAGAACAAGTTCATGTTCTTGTCAGCAATGGTTCGAACCAAGTGACTAGGAGGTTGACCCAAGTGCATGGTTGATCAGTTATGTGAAACCCTTCAGTGGTATCAGAGAGTTGGTTTAGAAATCTAAACAGGAATAACAAAGTTTGTTTGTTTAATTTTTAAAGTTTTTTTTGTTCCAAGTTTTTTTTCTTCTTTGTAATTTGCGAAAAGGGTAAGAACCCTAGGACCAAGAACATTAAACTAGTTTAGTTTAAATGGTCAAAAGGATTCTTCTCCCTAGAATTTTCGAGATCAAGAAAGAACCCTAGGACCAAGAATATTAAACTAGTTAAGTTTAATTGATCAAAAGGATTCTTTCCTTTTTCCACAAAATTTCGTGATCAAGAAAGAACCCTAAGACCAAGTATGTTAAACTAGATTAGTTTAATTGGTCAAAAGGATTGTTTCTTATGTTCCCTTAGATTTTCGAAATCTAGTAGAAACTTGGACACCAAGTATGTTAAACTAGTTTTGTTTAATTGGTGAAAACGATTCTTAGCCTTAAGAATTTCGAAACCCTATAGAACTCTAGGACCAAGAACATTAAACTAGTTTAATTTAATTGGTTAAGAGGATTAATTAAAATCATAATCTAGAACTTAGAAATTTAAACAAGCTTATGTTTAAAGAGGTGTGAGTATTATTTTAATAGGTTTATTAAAACTAGTTCTTTAAACCTAGACAAAGTTTTTTTTTTATCTATAAGGTTTAAATTAAAAAGTTTAAATAAATTTATTAAAAATTATAATCTATCCTAGAATTTAAACAAAGATCATTGTTTAGATAGGATTGATTAGAATTCAAATAAAAGATGTATTTTTTGATCTAGAAAGTTAAAACCCTAGTTTTGATTGATAAAGAACAAGATTAGGGTTTGATTAAGTAAAAGGGAATTAATAAGGATTAAAAGAAAGTGTTTAGATAGGATTGATTAGAATTCAAATAAAAGATGTATTTTTTGATCTAGAAAGTTAAAACCCTAGTTTTGATTGATAAAGAACAAGATTAGGGTTTGATTAAGTAAAAAGGGAATTAATAAGGATTAAAAGAAAGTGTTAATTTTAAGGTTTAAAATTAACAAGATGTATTATATAAATATATATATATATATATATATATATATATATATATATATATATATATATATATATATATATATATATATATATATATATATATATATATATATATGGTTGCATTAGTTTCAGAACCAATTAAGGCTACAGAACCAGCAGAACTCAATCTAAACCATTGATTTTTGAAATGAAATGATCATGAAAGACACATTAATGTATTTGATGAGGGACCCCCAAATATTGGTTTGCATGGATGTCATTCATGCATGTATACATATATGTGTACATAAGTGTTATCTATACATATATGTATACATGCATGAATGACATCCATGCAAACCAATATTTGGGGGTCCCTCATCAAATACGTTAATGTGTCTTCCATGATCATTTCATTTCAAAAACCAATGGTTTAGATTGAGTTCTGCTGGTTCTGTAGCCTTAATTGGTTCTGATTCTAATTCTACTATATATATATATATATATACTTGTATTTATACTTTTAATAATTAATTATATAATAAACCTTATATAATTTAAACAATAATATTATCCAATTTACCATATGATTTAATAGCTTTAAATCATATTATGGATAATATATACTTAACACATTGTATATTTACTCAACTAGTAAATGTACAAATACTTGTATTAATTAGTTAGTTAAACTAATCTAGTAATAAGTTAAACTTAACTTACTACTTAACTGATTTATAATGACTATTATAAATCATTCCTCTTCGTATATCATTGCATATCTTTCTCGTATTACATGCACTCACCGGTGTGAACCTTAAGTGTTTCGTAGGCATGGATGTATCACCATAGGTTGACTAACTGTGCACTTAATTCCAACAATTTTTACACCACAACTCTTATGGCATGTACCACAATCATTGCTTAGCTTGGTTGTACAGTTAGCTGTGAAAATTGTACAGTGTAGTATAAGCATTAAAATTTGTGGTGTAGAAATGAATTCCCTTTTGATATGGGTCCCACTCTTACTACTGCTGATTGAGGATCTTCAATCTACTATAACATAGATGACACACATACACAAGTTTAAATTAGGAATAGAACTTATTTGTTCATTCACATACCCATACCCATAAACCAAAAAGTCATTAAAATTAAAAATACTTAACTTCAGGAAACTTTAAAATTCTCGGCATCAAATTCTCCAGTAACAAAGGGTTTATAGGCCACTTCCATTTCATACAATATTTCCTACTTCACATTATTAAACCATGGGTGTGACTTAAAATCGAAACAAATAATGAGTTAGTTATCATCAATCTAGTAACACAAGGATAGAAAGAAAATCCGTATAAATAACTTATACTGCATTTGACTTTTCATCCAAAAATCAAATACCGTGACTTTTAATGAAAATAACTATTCTATGATCATACACTAATAATGTCTGAAATGAAAGTTTGTAAATGATTATAACAATGGTTGATTAAATATATATTTTCCGAAGCCCGTCCCAGATTCTACTAGATTTCTGATTGGCATATATATATAGGGTTGGATTATATACAGAACCCGTTTAAAGTACAGTACCGCAGAAACATTTATAAGCCAATCAGATTTAAGATAGTAGAATTTAATATATATATATATATATATATATATATATATATATATATATATATATATATATATATATATATATATATATATATATATATATATATATTATTTAAAATTCATGAGGGCATATTTGGAAGTTCATAATTCCCGTTTTTTAAGGTAACCAATTTATGTTTAATGCTTTCTAAAAATATGGTAAGGTAGTTTCCATTATTAATATCCAAATAATTTTGAAAGATTATTGCATATAAGGAAAGTCGGGTTTTTTAATTAATATTTCTTTTTTTTTTATTGAATTTTAGCTCTGGTTTTTATGTAGTGAATACATCTTTGTTTCTATAAAATTATTTATTAGTTTCCACCGAATACATTAATGTCCATGTCAATCCTTAATTCGACCTCATAGCCAATATTTATAAAAAAAAAAACAAATACATACATGTTATACAAATACATACATGTAAGTCATAATAACTGCTTCTAAATTATTTATAAAAGACAAGAATTCAATTAAAATACATACATGTATAGAAAAATAAAATATATGTACAAGAAATAACATTTATGTATTGATCTTCATCGTATCCTTTTCCTCTTATGTAACATAGATGTATCCATTTCTTCTTACATTATTTCTTGGTCTATATGTTTGTTGTTTTTCTTGTACATACATGTATACCCCAAGCATAGACCATCTCCAATCACTACCAAATACATACATTTAACAATGCAGAACCTATCGTCACGACTCTTAGCTACCACATCAATCTACAAAGGGAAAAACACAAATTATAGTAATATAACCCAGCTTTGTACATACATATGTGTATATAGATGTTCAGAGCGAATACAATTCAAACCTCATCTATAAATATAATGGATGGTGCTTCCATTTTTGCCCTTGAAAAAAAATCTGTAACACGTGATGCTCCCATACCCACATAAAGTTCTACAAAATCACTTGCAAATTACAATAGAGTTTTCAAATAATTCGAACAAATAACAATCCTTAATTACTAGATTATTCTAATAGAGTTTTCAAATAATTCGAACATGTTAAAATTTAAATTAGAACTAAATAAAAATTACAAATATGAAGAAAATAAAACAAATCTAAACCATTTATAGTCTTACCAATGATATCCCAGTGGATTCCATCTTTGAGTCTACAAGTTCAACAAATAACATGCATAAAAAAAATTTCTCATTCGGATACAAATTTAAATGCTTTCTGCGAAATTAATAGCATAAATTTGATTGCATTTACGATCGATAGAAGGATAAGAGAAGACGACGGCTAATGTATTTTTGAAATCACGTATAGAGAGAGAATTAGGGTTAATTGAATTTTAGATAGTGATTGTGGGGGGATTGAGAGAAAATAGGGGGCTGTTTATTAGGGGTATTTTAGGGTGCATTCAAACTCAAGACAGTTACCAAAATATGGACGAATTCTGAAATACCCATTATACCCCCTTGCGTATTTAAAAAAATAAAAAAATCAGAATTTACTAGGCTGTGATTGGTTAAAATATAGTTCTTCCGGTTCTGTAACTTTAATTGGTTCTGAAAATAATTCTTCACTATATATATATATATATATATATATATATATATATATATATATATATATATATATATATATATATATATATATATATATATATATATATATATATATATATATTCGAGATTTTTTTATTTAAAAAGAAAAAATGCATTTTTAAAAGATAAAATAGTTTATACGTATTTTAATTATATGAAGTTAAAATACATATGTATAAACTAAGTGTAATATTCTTATTAGAATATTATAAGTTTTAAAAGTAATAAATTATATATATATTAAATAAAAGATTAAAATGGAACATTAAATATAAAATGTTAATTTGATCATGTAGTTATAATATTAATGTAACTAGAGTTTGTATTAAGTTATAATTAAACTAGAATGTACAAAGTTGTAAACAACTAGAAATTGTACAAACAAAGTTTTATTATAATTAGATAATACAAAAGTTATAAGTATTGTAATTAGATTGAATACAGTTATAAGTTATTATAACTTGTAAATTATACACGTATAATATAAGTATTTTACAAGTCACGTAAAATACTAGATTAAAGATCAAAGGTTAAATAACACGAAAACTTTATAACCTATATTTAACTAAGTTCAAGTTAAATGTAAGAAAAGTTTAAACAAACTAGAATTATTATGTATAATCTTTATATAATAAGTTTATTAGTTTCACCAAGTATAGACCGGTGATTGTGTTTGCCTAAGTTCCATCATGATTGTTGAAGCTATTGGGAGCTACACAAGAAAATCACAAAGTTTATAAAGATTTCCTTAGGACATAGTTTTGGCGAATCTAATAAGTTAAAATAAGTGTTTAATTTTATTATTAAACAAGTGAAAGACAAGGTGTGTTAAACTAGGATTATGATTCAAGTTTATGGATCATAAAGGAATTAAAATTCACATTTTAAAGTTTAACATAAGGTTCAAGTTTTTCAAATAAATAAAACGAGCAAGTTTTATTAAAAAAAAGGTTTTTCACAAAACCTAGTAAAACGTTTTGTACACCTCGTTTTAGGTATACATATAAATCGCGCAACTTTTTGAAACTATAAGTTTTAAAGGAAAAGTTCTTAAGATTTAAAAAGGTATCTCGTAGAATTCTTGAGTATACAAGTCACACATTTTAGATAAAGGATTAAAATTGAAATAAGGTTTAAGTTTAGTTTAAGACTTAAACAAACCCAAAAAAATCTTAGATCTAAGTAATCTAATGGAACACCTCACTTGTTCAACGATATTCATATTGTAAGGAGAAAAAACCTTAGATGTGGATTCAAATCATTGCGAGTGTTAGGGTGCGTAAGGTTCTGTGATAATCGGGAGTTCCGGCGCAGAGCATCGCACTGTCTTAGACGGTATGATCTACTTTGGTGATAATCGAGAGTCCCAGCCCAAAAAGTACTTGAGTAGAATAAACATACTAGACTTTATTGCAATTAGAAATGTGCAATTGGATTGTACAAAGTTGTGATAAATTAAAATTTCTATAGATTCTACGACCCCTAGGAATCGTATCAAGTCTTGGTGCGATTGGTAAGGATGCTACCTACCAGAAATAGCATGTCTCGTCGGGAAGTGCCCAAACCTTGCGTCGGGAATGTGATATATGGATCCTAGGCCTAAAATATTAATTATGGGTTTATAATATATTTTAGAGATGTTTATTGATTATTACTAATTAAACTGGGTTTGATTTGTAGATGGCAGCAACAACCACAACGGAAAGTACCAACAATCTCTCGCTTCGCTCAATCCTAGAAAAGCACAAGTTGACTGGGTCAAACTTTCTCAATTGGGAGCGCAATCTTCGCAATGTGCTCAGGCATGAGAGAAAGTGGTATGTCTTGGAGAGAGCTGTGTCGAATGTCCCTGCCGCGAATGCTAGAGCTGAAGCAAGGCAAGCTTATGATAAGCATGTCAGTGATGCGCTCGATGTGAGCTGTCTGATGCTCGCAACAATGAGTCCAGATTTACAGGCGGGACTTATGGATGTAGCAGCATTTGAGATGATCCAGCAATTAAGGGATTCATTTCAAGAGCAAGCTCGCACTGAGAGGTTTGACATTAATCGAGCTTTCAACTCGTGCAAGATGGTTAAAGGAACACCGGTGAGTGCCCATGTCATGAAAATGAAAGGGCATATGGATCACCTTGCTAGACTCGGTCAACCCATACTGTTGCAGATGCAACGGACACTCTACTCAATTTATTGTCTGATGACTACAAGCCTTTGTGGTCAACTACAATATGCATAATATGGAGAAATCAATTGCTGAACTACATTCAATGCTCAAGACAGCTGAGTTGAGTTGGGGGACCAAATCTAAGGATTATCCGATGATCGGTAATGGCAGTGGCGGTGGCAAGAAGAGAAAAGGGCATGGTGGTAAAGGAAAGGGTAAAACCAATCCTAACCAAGGAGTGCCAAATGGTAAAGGTGTCAAACAAAAGGTCAAGAAGGTGAATCCTAACACAGCGAGGACCGAGAATCGGTGCTTCAAGTGTGGCGAGGTCGGGAATTGGAAAAGAAAAATGTCCAAAGGGTGCTAGTGGTGGAGGAATTGAAAGTTCCTCAGGTAATACGACCAAACTCCTTAATCGCTTTAAAGTACTTGTAAAGTATATTACGAGTAATCTAACTTTTGCAATCGTTTATTGAAGGAGGAGATGGAAAGTGATGGTGACCGGCATGAGATGGAGATGATCCCACGAGCAACACATTTTTTAATTCAGTATATTGTTTGGATTCATGAAAATAATTTTATTTTATTGTTGGATATTTTTTTATTTTTATGTTAAAACAATATTTTTGGTTTTATCAAAATTGAATCTATGGTTGAATTATATTGTGTGTGCATGTGTGATAATTACGCTAGTCAAGTTTTAAGACTAGATTGTAAGTCAAGTTTTGATTTACTAATAATCTCATGATTTCTATTTTTTTATTGTTATATGAATGATGATATCTTAGAAGCTCAATTACTTAGATACTAGAAATTAGAAAGTTTTTCTAATACAAGTATTTAAGAGTTTTTTATGGAAAGATCAAGTTCAAAGTTTATTGAACTTAGTTAAAACATCTTAAGTAATAACCATTACTTATGATAGTACGTTTTAAAGTATTAGTATTAATATGGTATGATTATATTGGATATAATAAAGATGGATTTTAAGAGTATTATTACAAGTGTCTCACACTTGTGATAAATGATTTAATAAAGTCATAATTCCCTAACAAGGAATGTTGGATATTCGCAAAATCCAAAGAATGACTTAGATATTAAATAAACTCTTAAAAGGGTCAAACTATATTAAAGCGTTTAAGAATTAAAGGTATTAAATGCAAGTGTCTCATAGTTGTAATAAATACAGTATTTAATCAAGTCATAATTCCCTAATAGGAATACGGGATATTTATGAAATCCAAGAAATGACTATGGCATTAAATAAAGTTCTTAAAAGATACTAAAGCATTTAAGAATTGTAAGTATGGTTACAAGTGTTTCATACTTGTTAGATACAGTAGTCAATGAAAGTCATAATTCCCTAAACTGGAATATTGGATATTCGCAAATCCAAATGATGACTTTAATAGTTGATAAATTCTTAAAGGATTAAACTACAAGTTCTTGACTAAAGGGGTCAAAGTCTTGACTTAGTCAAAATGATAGTTTAAGTAAATCTTATATTCCATAAAAGTGAGTGAGAGCTATGACTAACATAATTCATTAAAAGTATTAATGAATTTAGTAAGTTAGTAAGATATTAACGCCAATATATTACCAAGTCGTTAGCCAAAGAGTTAAGGGAAATAATAAATGATCATTTATTAGACTATTGCAAGCCTAATAGCATGGTCACAAGTCTTGTGATTAATTATTGCAAATCTAATGGGATATTCACAGCCTAACTGAATACATTAATCATTTAAGGATATTTCTTTAACTAGTAAAAGTATCTACAAATCAAGTAGCTAAAAGAGATTTAGCTACAAGGCAAATTTTATAGATTCAAGAAACTAAGGAGTTAATTTCCAATTCTCCTATGTTTACCGAATCATATAAAAAGGCAAGACTAGAATATGTCCTAATGTTGCATGAATAAAATCTAGCAAAGACAAAAGTTATAGTATTTTTCAAAATGCTCGTCTTATGTTTTTAGTTTAATAGAAATGAGTAAATTGTAATTAGTGATAAAAGTTACAATTAGGAGTCATTGAGTAGTCAACACGAACGCAAAGAATAAGTAATGATCCGGTCATAATTCGGTATATATGTCCAGTTGGGAATAATACATGAATTAGTGACATTATTATTCAGACTTTTTATGTTTTACATTATCCATGAATAAAAGTCTCTTTATTCAAAATATATAAATCCGTGACTACTCGTCTTGGTGGGAACCTTGATGGGACGTTAACGTCATCGCGGTATTTGGTGGTAGATTCGATGTTTTTCGAAGATAGCTACACAAGTTTTGTTGTAAACCATATATCGGTGATATTCTATCGTATCGACGAATATTGGATTGACCACCGTGATAATACTTCGTGGTTGAAAAGCTTAAAAGTATTATTCACTAGGATTGTCCTTAAGCCTGAGGTATTTGGTTTGAGATACAATGACTAATGTACTTTGGTTCATCTTAGACCAGTCTGAAATATGATTGTCATACGAGGCCTTACTGGGTACAGAGGATGTTGTATTCCAAATCGAAATATAACAAGATGGTAATTGCGCCTCCTTTTTACGAGAGATATTTATGGGTCCCTTGACATGATGAAAACTGATAAGTGCATGACCATGCCCAAAGCGAACTGATTTGTTCTTTGTCGTTTATCACAACAGTTTTAATCCAGAAGTCAAGAAATGATTTCGAATACAGGAGTTGATAATTTCTGCCATGCTCATATTCGTTTATCACAAATATCATGTCGCAAGGGATAAACCTAACACGTTACCCAGAGTAAAGACGGAGTATTCTTTACTATGCAACGCTATTAAAAGAGTTTCTCAAAAATATACCTGGGTTACAAAGCTGTTTCTATGGGGTTGGTTACCTACATGCCTATCTAGAAGGCCACTATAGCTCGTGTCATCAAGTTAAGGTTACGAACTTGCACAAGTGGGAGTCTGTTGGAATTATGTGCACAGTTAGTTAACCTATGGTGATACATCCATGCCTACGAAACACTTAAGGGTCACATCGATGAGTGCATGTAATACGAGTAAGATATGTAATGATACTTGAAAGAGGAATGATTTATAATAGTCATTATATATCAGTTAAGTATTAAGTTAAGTTTAACTTATTACTAGATTAGTTTAATTAACTAATTAATACAAGTATTTGTACATTTACTAGTTGAGTAAATATACAATGTGTTAATTATAGATTATCCATAATATGATTTATAGCTATTAAGTCATATAGTGTTTGGATAATATTATTGTCTAAATTATATAAAGGTTATTATATAATTAATTATTACAAGTATTAACACAAGCAAACATATATATTTCGTGTATTATTATACCAAAATATATAAGTGTATTAATACTAGACATTTAATAGTTAAGTGCAATAATAAAAGACTAGTAAAACTATAAGGGATGAAAACGTAATAGGGAAAGTTTAATTAAGTATTGAACTTAATTAAACTAGAAGGGTTCTAAGTGAAAGATCTTCTATTATAAATAGAAGATCTTAGGCTTAACAAAATACTCTTAATGCTTAACCCTAGCCACCTTACACGAAATCTATCCCCCTCATCCTCTCCCTATTCGGCCGAGATCAAGGAAGAACACAAAGTTCTTGTGTTCTTCAATTGCTCTTCGTTCGTTCTTCGTGTTCTTCAAGCCTTGAAAAATAAGGATCATTGCAAGTGATCAACTAGAGGATCTCTCGTTGTGTTCATCATCAGTGGACTTACTTAAGCAAGATTAAGGTATGATTTGGAAAACTCTTTTCCCCTTTTTCCCTCTTGTTCGACGTCGAACCAAGAACCCTAGGGTTCTTGGTGTTCGACGAACACACACAAGTATGTGTGTGTGTTCGAATTTTTCATACAAGGTTTCTTTCTTGTTAATCTAGTCTAGATTTCCAACATCCCCAATCCTTTAGGGTTTAAGGATTAAGTTTAATCTCAGTTCCGCTTTCAGGGATTAAACTAGCTAGTTGGTTTAACCAGCAAGAACAAGTTCAGGTTCTTGTCAGCAATGGTTCGAGCCAAGTGACTAGGAGGTTGACCCAAGTGGTTGATCGGTTATGTGAAACCCTTCAATCTAACAGTAAACGAAAGCCAGCCCCCATCAACCAGGCTGACCTATACTCTTTTCCATGTGCACATATCGATTAATTAACACGTAGCCAGTTAATTAACATTAAATCATACAATGTAAATTACAACACAAAGTTTTGAAGCCAAACAGCAGGTTCGCGTCGCGAACCTCTGTTCGCGCTAGAATTTGCGTCGCGAACTTGCCCGCTAAAAATATCTCGTTCGCTATTTCGGGTCTCTGTTTGATTTTGGTATCTCGGCAACAAGTTCGCGTCGCGAACCTGCACACTTCGCGTCTCGAACTGCTTCAGATGGTCCAAAATTCTGCATTTTTCAGCTCAACAATTACCTACACCAAACCCAACCAATTGCAATCTAAACCATTTCAATTTAAACAGTACAAGGGTTATAAATCCACTCACCTTTGCACTATCGATGATCACTCAGTTGTCTTATATCACTGAGTCTTCGCCTTCCCTTTTCCTGCTAGCCGAAACAATACCCGAATTAGTACTAATTCAAGTCAAATGTGTGTAAACTTTTAACTCAACTTTAAGCTAATACACATAACATAAATTCTGCACTTTTAACATCTTGACTTCATGAAAATCAAAGATTATTAACCGAAATTACCATCTATACAATCTAAGTATCATTTGATCAATTTGGCCCAAACGGGTCAAAACCCGATATTTATCAATAACTTATCAACTATAACCATTTCTGGATCACATTCGCCATTCTTTTACATTTCATACAAAACACCAATTTAGTTGTCAATTCAATTCCCAGATTTGACTTTTCAAAAGTCAAACTACACAATTTCACAACTTACTAATTTTTTATTTTTTTTATCTAAACATTATCAAATAATTAATTTAATGTTATAACTAGTTTCTAACACAATTATAACACTAATTACACTTCTAAACAATCACAAATTCACAGATTTCTCAAATATCTAAATTGGGGTTCTTGACCCAAAAATCACCGACTTTAGAATATGTTCAAATTGGATGTTTCAATCATCCCCATAGCATCTAAAACACTTCACTACTATAATCTAATCAATAGAAATCATCAATTTCGGATTTTGATCAAAACCCACCAAGAACACTAAACCCTAGTTCTTCAATTTTAACTAAAACAACAAAAACTGAAACCCTAGACAAGAGGGAAAGTTTACCTATTGATTCCTTGCTAAATTTCGAGTTTAGGGCTGCAAACTCCAAGATTTTTAGGCTAATAATCACAACTCTTCAAGCTAGTGTGTGTTTTTGTGTGAGTTTAGGTAGAGACGAGAGAGAGAGAGGTCGAGATACTGAGATTGAGATAAGTTTCTAAAGCCCATCTCACTTAAAACGTGTACAGCATGAGATGGTATCATCATTTAATTAAAACAGTACTACAATATAAAAATACGATGTTTAATTTGGAACCCTAAACGAACTCTAATTTAAAAACTAAAAATACCACTAGAAACCCGATTTAAAAGTGGACCCAGATATATTAAAATCATACTAATATATATTTATCTCAGTTTTGCTAATTTTTAACCCCTTGGTTCAAAAATACTAATAAATCAAATAAAATCCTATAAAATTATAAATAATAAAATAAACTTACCGACAACCTTAAAAATGCTAAGCCGGGTCTCGGGGTGTTACAACAATACAATACAATAACAATACAATAACAATAATAATAACAGTAACATTAACATTAACAGTAACAGTAACAATAACAGTAACAGTAACAGCAGCAACAACAACAACAACAATAACAACAACAAGTAATGGGTTAAATCATTATGTAGTTCATTACCCCCAATTTGGTGGGTAATGATGTATTGCTTAGTAGTAGGTAATGATTGATTACCATGAAATAAACCAAACATTTCCAATGGTAATCAATCCCATTACTCACCTCTTAATACTTCCAACCAAGCACACCCTAAGGGTAAATGAATAATTTCACTTTATTAAATGAAATAGTTAGTGTGTATGAGTTCCACTATTTTTTACCAACAAAGGAAACTTTCAAAATGTGTTACATATTTTGAAGCATCCCGAAATGAAAACTGTATCATTTATTTTGTAATGAAGGAAGTATGAATGACCAAAAACAACCATAATGTTGTGGATTTAAGTTTCCTTAGAATCATATGAGATTTAAATATTGTTAGATTATCTACACATATGATAACATACATGCATCATCATGTCTAATACACACAGATGATAGCATACATGTGTTGATGTGTAAAATCTAGTTATAAAATATCGTACTAATTTACACCTAATCTAGACTACCACACTCTTAGGCAAGTATGACCTAATCGCGGATAGTATAGCGAAGGTAAGTAAACCAGGTATCGTTTCCTCAGGGAACAGTTAAGCTGACTAGTATACTAAAGCTAAGTAAATTAACCTAAAGCAATTGATTATAAAAAAGAGGTTTTTAGTTTATTAAAAAAATACTAATTAAACTAATCTAACTTAATCTAAAAAGAAATGAACTTTAAGAAGATAAGTAACTAACGAAACTAAATGAAATTGTTTTCAATTGGAGAAGATATTCACTATATATGATCGAATCCGTCTAGGTCTAGGTTTGGTTGGTTAAGTCCCGATTTAATTGATGTTCTAGAAGTTAGGTAAGCAGTGGTCTCTAGCTTCTACAATGGATATAGAAATATTTCCTAAAGAATATACTATGGTCACACTTCGGCTTGTTAATTATATCTAGGTTCGGCTTTCCGTCGCCTTCTAATCTAGAATTTGGTCGTAACTAAGATTAGACTCTTGATTTCACTTATGTTATTAATATTTAATCTCGAATCCCTAGAGCTAGTGGATCGCCGACTATGTCACCGGGGTAAAAAGTCGAAGGAATTATTAACTATTTTGATAGTGGTCACTTAACTAAACAGATTAATAATTGACAGAACAAATAAACAAAGATTTAGAGTTCAATCAAAAGGTTCTTTGATATAAAAACAAGTGTTCAAATACCAATAATAAAATCCTAAAAATACCAAACCTAAAACATAGAGTTCATCAATTCATAGTGAATACAAGGATTTAGTTTATGAACATGCTAGACAAATCAAACATATAATCACAAGAAAACATAATAGTAAACTGATAAACCGTAGATGTGTTATCCTCTTATGCGGCTTCTTGTCTTGAATATTACGTTCGATCGTCCGTAGGGTTCTTTTCCTTGCGGCTGCTACCCTTGTTGCGTCAACCCTTCTGCTCTCCAAACCCCAAACGTCAACTCCCCTCTTAATTGTGTCCTTATCTCTATTTTACATACATGCACGTGGGCTTGTATGTGAATTTCAAATGGCCAGTTAATATTTTGAAACATGGACTTATCTCTGAATGTGCAATTCATTCTTTAATACCAAGCCCACACGCTTGGTTTTCCATGTGCACATGGGCTAGTGGTCTCGTCTCAATTAAATTCGGTATGGCCATCTTCAAATTGTGTTTGTGACCTGCTTCTTTTATTCCAATGTGAATTGGGCCGACACTTTTTAATAAATTTGTGAACTTCTTAACTTAATTGGACTGAACTTCTCATTTTCCAAATAAATCCCAACGTGGCCCATTAATTTGTTTTGTAGTATGTGGCTTTTTCAATTAACTGGTGACCAACCCATCTTCTAATTAATTCGTACGTGGGCTCCTGTAAATATTGAGTTGAGACGTAATGTATTTTCAGGACTTCGCCATTTTTAGTGTTTATTTAGCTCGTTTCTTGTCTACTTTGAAATTATAACCTACATTTCACAAATAACATACATTTAGACATAAATAAAATATTTTCCTTACAAAACAAGTCTAAATTATATAATATTGGTGGATTTAAATATGTATAAATACGCCAATATCATGCGTCATCATGTCTAATATACTGTAAGATACTCAAGAGTCACACGATTGCACACCAAACTAAAACCAGTTCATAGTCTCTACGTGTGTAAATAACCAAGTAGTTAGTTAATTAAGGGGAATGTAAATATTAATATTATGAGTAAATCACAAAAATTTTCTCTACAGTATTTCCGATTCTACGTTTTTGTCACTGTACTTTTTTTCGTTTTTTTTGTCCCTGTGCTTTTCTGAATTCGGCGATTATGTCCTTCCGCCAGTTTTCCTCCGTTAACTAACGAGAAATGCTAAATAATTAAGGGTACTTTCGTCCTTTTCTATTTTCCCTTTTAATTTTTCTTTTTTCTCTTTCCTTTTCCATCTTTTTCCCCGTTTCTTGTTCATCATTCAACCTCTAACAAATCAAACCTTCATCCCAAAAACCATCCCTGATTAGCTTTAAAATATTTTATGTGTTAAGTGTAGCTTTGCCTTTCAAAACATTTGGAGCTTGAAATAAAGCTCCAGAATCGGTTATGAAAAGACGAACATATTTAAGTTTTTAATTTAAAACCTATTCTTAAACCTATCATTGGTGGATGAAATGCTTTAAATGTTAAATTTGAAATGTTAACATTAGTTTTACATGTTTTAAACAACTTTTTATGAAGTGAGATTGGGTGAGAATTCTTTTTTTGGTGAGTACTGCAAGGACAAATCGGTGCATTTGATCAAAGAAAACTAATGACTAGGATTTAATGTGAAGAAAAATAAATATTAGAAGGTTAGGGGATTTTGTGTAAAGTTTAATAAAATAGTGGGGAAAAAAAATTGGGAAGGTTAAAATGGTCATTTGCGTACAAATTCTCTCTCTCCTCGCCACATGTCAATTTCTGATTTGGTGTGTTTTTATACCCTCAACTTCGTATTTCGGCCGTAACTTTTTTTTTCTTTGTAAAAAAAAACTAAAGATGTCAAAGTTCTTAAAATTAAATTCAATACAAAATGAGTATAGTTATGAAAATTTGAAAAACAATTAGAAAAATTAGATGATAAATTGGATCATTTTATCAATTTTGGATCATTTTGTTAATTTTGGATCATTTTTTTTATTTTTGGATCATTGTTAATTTTGCATAAATAATTAGTCATACATAATTTCGGATCATTTTGTTAATTTTGGATCATTTTATTTTACCTTTTGCATCATTATTAATTTTGGATCATTTTGTTAATTTTAGATCATTTTATCTACCTTTGAATCATTGTTAATTTTGGATCATTTTAAATTTTGGATCTTTTTTTTTTTAAATTTTCATGACTATACTCATTTTGTAGTTAATTTAATTTTAAATTTTTTGACATAAGAAAAAAAAGTTATGCCCAAAAAACGAAGTGATGGGAAAGACCCACCATCCAACCAAAGGGTGACAAGTGTCACATGGAGAGAAATGAGTTTCCAAAAAGACTTGTATACCCTTTTTCGGAATGTGTGGATAGAAATTGTCCTTGCAGTCCTCATTAGTTTTTTAATCCTCACCGGATCCGGACCCACTTTTTATATTTGTATTTAATAATTCTATACAATTATTTTTTGTTATGTTCTAAAATTCGCTAAATAAGTAGTACTTCATAATTAAACATTTAAATATGTTTTCTTATTATTATTCGAATTTACATCAGTATCTTCTTTATATTTTTATTATAACATTTTTTCTAAACTACACGTAATTACTCCAGTGTTCACATTGGGACTTAAATTCATGATCTATAGTTCATGTACAACACTTTATACCATTACCATTAGATTACTTGAGTTTTTAATATAGCATTTTAGTAACAGTAAATGTAAGTTTTTTGAAATTTTCAAGTTCTATTATTAGTACTTTTGAGTTTTGGTCATTTGGTATTTTATAAATGGCCCTTTTGCTCTGAACCCGTTTCACTCGAACACGTTTGCTATACGTGTTCAAGTTGTCCGACCCGAATCCTTTATGTCCCGAACCCAAAGTGGCTCATGCATGACCCAACTCAGATGTGACCGGCCCATTTTGTCAATATTAATACTAGGACTACAAAAGCCAACATGTGTGTAACCAGACACAAATGGTGCTTAGTTTTAATTTTTAAATATGTAAAACAGATGAGAGAAATAGTTTTTGTCTCGGTTATATTTTGTGTTACAAGTTACGTCATCTTTTTATACATTATTCTTAAAATTACTGAAAATAAACCATAAGGGTGCTAGTTTGAAAGTTAGATATGTTATTCATAAAGAATGATATTCACAGGAAATCTCAGTTTCAATCCTAGGAGAAAAAAAAAATCCACTTATGAAATAATATCCACCTGCACTAACTCCAGGCTACCCACAAAACGGATGGTTGCCTTAAAATTAGTCGGCTCGTAACATTTTAAAAAACTAGTGAATATAAGCGGAACATGGCATATAGTTTGTAGAACATTAGGCCGGTCACAATGGGAACATCGGTTGATCGATCAACCGATGCCTTGCCTTCTCTTTTACCCTGGTAGATGGCACCATAAGTCGGTTTGGGGGTGTCGGTTAGGGCTTCACTGAAGAGTGGATACGAGTTTGGGTGGGGACAATATAATTTAATAAAGTATTTGGTATTTTGTGCGTGTATGTTTTATAATGACGGAACCCAAAAAATTTAAAATAATGAGTATTGATAATTGCATGAGTATGTCAGTTGAATATTAGTTTTTTTTTTTAACGGTAAATCCTAATCTACTCATAAATCCACCTATGACGTCCACTATAAGACTTGAACCTCAACCTCAAGGTTGGGGACAAACACCTTTATCGCTAGGTCATTGACCCTTTGGTCGTTGAATGTTAGTTGAAGTGTCAGTTTACATTACGGATGAGAACGGTCTTGGAATGATTCCACGTGTGTTTTATAACCAAGAGGTTTATGTTATGCTACGTGGGGCCATCAACCCCACAACGGTACCAATGTCAAAAGAACACAATTAGCCAACTTGTAAGAAAGCATAACCAAGATCGGTTGCCATTCTGTGTGGATTGTACAACACATGTGGGCCATTCTAAATAAGGAATTCATTAAAAAGTCAACGTGTTAATACAAATATCAAATATGTTTTCCAATTTTTCTTAACCATCCATGCATCCGTTGATCTGTAATGTACTAAAAGGCCTAGATTTATGTTCCCAGACATGGGTGCAAAATGTTTGGTTAATTTATACTTATTTATTGTTATAAAGTTTTGGTATTGTAGCAAATTATAGATGATACCTGTGATTTTTGGTATGCATGGTCTATTAAATGTTTAAAACATGCTGAAATATATATCTCCATTCATAAATTTCATTTTTATTATAATACATGATGGAAATTATGGTTATTTTCAGGAGTGTATTTAGAGATGTGTGACTGTAGTGGCACTTGAGAAAAAAAAAACTGAGAGGTGTCACCGGTTCACATTTTTTTATCAGGGGTGTCACATAAATTAACAAAAAAAATCTAGAATTTTAACAATATTCGAAAAAAACTACGGGTTGCATGGTGCACCATATTGGGGCCTCCTTTAACTGAACATGGTCCACGCTTTAAAGTACCCAATTTTGTATCTATATCTTATATATAGAAGAATAATCTAATAGTAAAATTTAGAAAACTCAGATTTATATATACATCTTGTATTTAGGGGATCCACTTTTATATGTTCATAAATTAAGAGTCTTCAACATCCGTGGGGCGTGGTGTAGAGGAGAGGGTGGTTGAGGTCTAGGCGCATAGGTTGCATTGTATTGGGCCGGTCATCTGGTGTAAATACAACTTAAACTAAAGTGTGTGCATCTGACTGTGCAACGTATGGTTGCGTAGGTGATTAATTATGTGTGGTGCATGATTGATGGTATTGATGAACCATGTGTACGGTGTAGGAATTCACTAAGCATTAGCTTACCCAAACTCTCTTCATATGCACTAGTAGTATGAAGGACAAGGAGAAGACTGATGTGTGACACTGCTGGTGACGACTATTAGGATTCTCACAATTCTATTTATTTATAATTAATGTTTCCGTAACTTTTACATTGAATAATTTAAAATTGATTGATAAATGACATGTTTTAATAAATAGTGAATTTTAAATATTGATTGTATTGTTTTTAAAAGTTTAAATTTATTGCGAAATTTGGGATATTACAATAAATGACACCGCTAGTTCATATTGTTGCACCTGTAGTCCTTTAGGTTAAACGATGTTAAAATTTTCTGTTAAGTTCACCCATATGCAAGGCACATGAGAATATTTTCGTATTTTCCAATTTTGGTATAAATGAACGTTATCAAATGGTAACAGATCGATTTTTGTATAAAATTTGGACTATTATTATCGTTTTACATTTCATTTCCATGACCTCTTTCTTTGCTTCGGCTGTAAACTCATCGATCTATCGAATGTAAATTTGGTGCACAAACTCTATGGATAAATGAAGAAGATGAAGAAATACATGTGTACCTAATGCATAGATAGTTGTACATAGTGTTTGTTTTTTCAATTCTTTTTAAAAAACATAAATTGGAAAGGATGAAAATACCCTCATTTGCATTGCATATTGGGTAACTTAATGTAACACCTCAAATTTTAAAACAATTTTTAAATAACATTTTATCCCAAAATACTTAACAATGTATCGGTGTCAAATACCGGTTTTACAAAAACAAAGGTTTCTTGTTTGAGATTATCAGAGTATACAAAAGCGATGTTACAAATTATATCTCAGCCATAGGATAAGGACTCTAATTATCAACACCGAGTTAATCTCAACAAGGCCTCTTCTAATCGGACCTCCTAGATCTTCGATCCCGAACCTGTGTACATAGGAAAAAAACAAACATAGTACGTGAGACAAAATTGTCTAGTGAGATACATGAGTTTTAGACCCGATAAACAACTAGTCACATATTATCATTTATAATAAAATAATATTATTAAGTTCATAACGGGTCACTTTCTTTCTTTCTTTCATCATTGGCTAATGTCAAGATAACTGCAATGCCTCCAATCTATCAAGGCCGTCATTGTCAAGGTAACTGGAATACCTCCAATCTACCGAGACTCATAGGTATTGGGTAACTAGAATGCCTCCAATCTACCAGTAACCTTAAGGTACCGTAATAACTGAAATGCCTCCAATCTATCACGGCTCTTGGACATCGTCATCATCTATTAATCATAATTTCTAAATTCTCATTATGAGCTCTTAGCTCCATCATCATTCAATCAATTAGCAATTCATCATCTTATAAACAATTCATCATAAATCACATAAAGAATCAAATTACTCATAGACTCGATAAAACATGTAACATTGAACATTTACTAATTATGTACTCAGTTTAAAAGTTCACATGTACTCACCTTAGCCAAGCTTAACCCAAGATGTGTTCCTTGAACTCAAATATCACCTCTCGAGACTTGAAAGCCTCAAGTCCTTGAATCAAGGTCCTAATATCAAAACCATCATAAGGTTTAACATCAAACATAACCATGAACAACTTATTCTAGCACTAGCTAGCTACTAACACTATTTTCCCTAATTTTGGTAACTTACAAAACCTTAGGTTATCATAAATCTCAAGATTACTTCAAATTCATGTTATGAACATGTTTTCCTTGACAAAATACCGTAGATCTAAGTTATAATTTTGTCATTTATGGTAAACCCTCCAACTAGGGTTTACAAACCTTACCATTTACCCCAAATCTAAGATCTACAACTAGCATGAGAAGAGATATACCTTAATCTTCAACAAGAGTGTAAAAATCCACAAGATTGGGTGTAGAAATCAGCTCCAAAGGCTCTTGAACACTCAAAAATCGCACACACACACTTGGGAGAAAACTAGGGTTTGAAATGAGGAAGAATGGCTGATTTCAGCCTCTTATCGTGTGCCCCCGCGACAGATAGCGTCGCTATCTTAAAAATCACGTCGCTAATCTGGACCCCGCGACTTTTCGCGTCGAGAGATCGCGTCGCGATCTCTGTCGCTAACTCGAATTCGCGAGCACTACAAACGCTATTTTGGACCTCTGTTCAGATACGACACACTTCGCGTTGCGATCTCCCAGTTCTCGTCGCGAACTTGGTTATCCAGCTACACTTCGATTTTCCTTCTTGTTCTAATGCTCGGGTTGACCCGATCCCAATTCCATGGATCATAATACTTCTTAAACGTTATCTTAGCTATCATTAACTATCAAATCGTGTATCTTTCGATCAAATATGAATATACTCATAATAAAATCACCGAAATACTTAATATATTAATAATTAAAAATTCGGGTCGTTACACTTAACATAAATTTTTAACGATATTTAGCCTAAAGGACTGCGAGTATAACAAGTTTAAAAAATAAGGACTATTGGAGTCATTTTTGAAACTAAAGGACTAAAGTTGTAATATGGTACAAACCTAAAGAACCAATTGTGCAATTTACTCTTCTACAAACATCAACAACACATCAGCCTTTTCTCTTGTGACCAAACACATGAAAATCCCCGACCAAACCCACGTAACATGTGACCAAACTCATTCCCTTTGAAAACAACCCCTCCCTTTGAAAATTTGGCGGCCAGCACTGGTCGCCTGGACGACCAAACTCACTCTGGGACACGTCGCGTAAGGCATGGCGTAAGGGGGAGGACGCGTCAGACATAAGGGACGCATGGGAGGACGCAGGAGGCGACCCTCCCCTTTACGGGTAGTCTTAGAGGGTAAAATCACATTAAATAATAGTATAGTAGTTGGGTGATGAAGTATTAAATGTTATAAATAATAGTTGTTTTAAACATTAATTGGTAAGAAAAATTTGATGACGTGTTAAAGACATGTTAAAGGATTTTTATGGTTTTAACAATCATGTTAAAAACACCCTGTGTGGTGTTAAACATTCAAGCTCGTCAAATGTCCTTCAGTTTCAGTACAATAGACTTAAACGGATCGCCAAATCCTTGGCAAAATTGCTTTTGCGGATGAATAACGAGGGAGAAGGTATGGTGTAAATGGGTATGATACCGCCAAAGGGGGTTTGACAAGCTCTGAGAGAGCTAATGCAATCGAAATCAAGCTAATTCATGGTGATTTGATCAAAGTTGAAGAATCAAGTGTGTATGTTCTTGGTGTGAAAGTTGAGATAGAATGGAGGGAGTTGAGAGCTTTCAAAATAGTAAATGCATTAAAAGTGTGGGAAAGCTTACATCATTAGTCATCACAAGGGTATTTATACCCTAACCCTAAACTAGTTTAATTAAGGCTAATTACATCATTTAAGCTCAAAACTAGTCCTAACAATCTCCCCCTTTTTGAGCTTTAGCACTTCATCCCATTCTTCATTCTTCAATTTCTTATTTTGGCCCGTTATGAAATTCGTTTATGCTCAGATGTGCTACAAAATGTTTTGCTCTTCACATGTTTACATCTGATTATCTTGAGAAGAAATTGAGATTTCAAACACTCAACGAAAATATTTTTGTTTCGTTGAATCTGTCGATGTAAGAAAGTCCTAAAACTGGTTTCCTAAGGATTTGAAAGTTCTCGATATGGAATATCAGTTTGGTAAGGATTTGTCTGGGATATTCAAATATTGGAGATTTGATAGAGGTTTTTTTTGGTGAGGATCGGATAATGATGTTTTGGATTTTAAAAAGAATGATTTGAAAGTTTAAGTTTTAAGATGTGTGTGTTTGTTTTGGTAAGAATGATTTGTACAGTTAAGATTAATATGTGATTGTTTCGAATGTTGGAAAGAATGATTTGTACAGTTAAAGTTTTGGATAGATGTGGTTGAGATTTTGAGAGAGATTTCAGTATTCTTCTTCACTTGATTTTCTGTTTAATATATTGATTCTCACTTGATTTTGCATTTGATCTGAGTACATGAGTTATGAATTTTCTTCTTTGATGGGTTGTTTGTGGTTCTTTTTGATGTTGTTCAGTTATAAATCCGATATTTGAACTATTTCTTGCTATTTTCTCCCCCTCATGAGGATCATGACCAGGGTCCTCATGATAATGCTGAATATTTGCCTTATGTAAACGGAGAGAGGAAAATGTGTGTCGATGTAACACATGAGCCAAGATTTTGATATTTGTGAATTCCAGTATCGAGAACCAGAAACATGTAGTACTCATGATATAACCATATACAAATTGATTTTATCCAATAATCTTTGAGAAAAATATTTGAAAAATGGAGAAGAGCAATGTCAATAAACACGTGAAGTCATAAACAGATGCAATCTTTACTGAAGAACTTCAGTAAAGAGATCGTTTACGGATATGACGAACACGATGATTAAAGACATTGTTAATCAAAGATTTAAAATTTAAAAGTGATCAATTTGTTGTGCACAAAAATCATTTGAGTGTAAGGTGAATACATCTGATTAGTCTAAAAGTCACGTATGTATACTACTTACAAAGATGCAATTTTCGCTGAAAGACTTCAAAGAAAAGATCGACGAGTATACAAGACTGAGAACTAAAAAGACAATTAATAGGTAGTCCAGTAGTCATTGATGTATACTACTTACAAAGATGCAATTCTCACTAAATGACTTCAGAGAAAAGATCAACGGGTATACATGACTACGAACTCATGAATTTCACAATGTTGTACACCTTTTGAGTATGGGGAAAGGATATGAAAAAATTTTAAGTCCCCAATGAAGTATAGTGTTAAGAATGATTTTGAAATGATAGTAAATGTTTGAGGTTTGAAAAATCATTTGAAAAGTGACAAGATTTATGTGCAAAATCAGATTTTTGAAAAATAGAGTCACAACGCAAGAGACGAAAATTTGCCATAAACAGATGCAATCAGTACTAATCGAGATTAGTAAAGAGATCGTTTACGAATATGACAAAAATTTATATCCTACGTTGTGAACACATCATTGTGAGCACAAAGTGAGATAAAATTTTTGGAATGTTGAGCATCACCGATTAATAAAGATTTTATGAGAATGTGATGTCAACAACTCAATATGAGTAAAAAAAATATTTGTAATTGAGGATCGATTTTGATCAATGAAAATTGTATGTAAAAGGAGAAAAATTTTGATTTACAAATGAAATTTTTTGACAATAAAGTAACACAAAGGTAGCAATGAGAAATAAGAGAATTTGAAATAAACAGATGCAATCATTACCAACCTAGATGGGTAAAGAGATCGTTTATGAATATTGCAAAAGCTAATACTCAACATTGATAACCTTGTGTGATTGTAAATATGTAAGAGGTTGAAAAACTATTTGAGGTAAAAAAGATTATTATCAAGATAGAATAAGAAAATTTGTAATAAACAGATGTAGTCAGTACCAATTGAGATTGGTAATGAGATCGTTTACGGATATTACAAAAATTGATAACCCATATTGATAATTCTAAAAAATTTGAAAGGAGCATCGAAACATTATGTAGCGTTTATTAAAAGAATGCTCCCCCTCGACAGTTGAATTTCAAAAATCATAAAGCAGTATTGCTCCCCCTTGACATATGAATCTCTAATTTCTCCCCCTTGACAAGTGAATATATAAATTCTCTCCCTCAACCAATGATTTCATTGAAAAACGGGTTTCAAGTTGATGTACTTGAAAGCCATATTATTTTTATAAAGAAAAAGTAAAATGCAATAAAAAAAAAATAAAAAAAAAATAACAGTAATGAAAAAATTAAAACGGTAAAACGGTTTAAGTCTTGAGATTTAGCATACCAAGCTTAGACACAAGAAAGTTAAAACGTTTTTCGTCTAAAGCCTTGGTAAACAAATCAGCTAATTGAAAATCGGTTGAAACGAAGTACAATTCCACATTACCTTGTTCAACGTGATCTTTGATAAAATGATATCGAAGATCAATATGTTTAGTTTTGGAATGTTGAACCGGATTGCATGAAATTGCAATTGCACTTCGTGAATCACAATATAAAGGAATACAGCTGTATGAAAAGCCATAATATTTTAATTGTTATTGCATCCAAATTACCTGGGATAAGCAGCTTGCAGCAGCAACATATTCTGCCTCTGCAGTTGAAAGAGATACACAATTTTGCTTCCGAGAAGACCAGCTCACCAATTTATCTCCCAGAAATTGGACACTTCCAGATGTACTCTTGCGATCCAACATGCACCCAGCATGATCGGCATCAGAAAAAGCAGACAAATCAAATGAAGTTTCTTTAGGATACCACAGACCAAGATCTCGAGTACCCTTCAGATAACAAAATATACGTTTGACTGCTTGAAGATGTGATTCTTTAGGAGCAGCCTGATACCGAGCACATGTGCAAGTAGAAAACATGATATCTGGTCGGCTTGAAGTTAGATATAACAATGAACCTATAATCCCCCGATAATTTGTGATATCAACAAGTTTACCATCAGGATCGGCATGCAATTTAGAACCAGGTGACATCGGTGTCGAAAGCGGTTTAGAATCATCCATTAGATATTTTTTCAGTAAATCAGTGATGTATTTGGATTGATTAATGAAGATCCCGGTAGGTAATTGGCGAACTTGAAGACCAAGAAAGAAGTTCATCTCCCCCATCATACTCATTTCAAAACGTTTGACCATAAGATCAGAAAACTTTTTACAGTATTTGGGATTTGTAGAACCAAAAATGATATCATCGACATAAATCTGAATGAGAACAATATCATCCCCTTATCGCTTGATGAATAGAGCTGTATCAACTTTTCCTTTTGAAAAACCAGAATCAACTAAAATTTTTGAAAGTACATCATACCACGCACGAGGAGCTTGTTTTAACCCATATAATGCTTTGTCGAGAATATACACATGATCAGGAAAACTTGGATCTACAAAGCCTTCGGGTTGATGAATGAAAACTTCTTCATTTAGAATGCCATTTAAAAATGCAGTTTTTACATCCATTTGATAGATTGTAAAATTCTTATGTGCTGCATAGGCCAAAAATATACGAATGGCTTCTATTCGTGCAACCGGAGCAAACGTTTCTTCTAAGTCAATACCCTCTTGTTGAGCATACCCTTTCGCAACTAAACGTGCTTTATTACGAATGACAATCCCATTTTCATCCTTTTTATTTTTGAAGATCCACTTAGTACCAATAACAGATTTTCCGGGAGGTTTTGGAACCAGACGCCAAACTTTTAAACGTTCGAATTGATTTATTTCTTCTTGCATAGCAAGAATCCAGTCTGGGTCTGACAGAGCTTCACTGACTTTCTTAGGTTCATCTGAACTTAGAAAAGCAGAGAATTGACATTCATCGGCAGTGGCTTTACGAGTTTGAACAAAATATTTAGGATTACCGATTATTTGATGAAGAGGATGATCTTTTGTCCATTTAAGAGAATGCGGAAGTGGAAGTTGACCCGGAGTAATATTTGACGTATCAGTAAATGCTGGATGTGGGATATATGCAGTTTGAGTGTTGGATGTAGAGGGTGGTGGATCAACACGTGTAACACTGAATTTGGAGAAATCAATCACCAAAGGTTGAACTTGAGCTTGAGCTAAAGATGAGTCCGATGTATTAGCAGCTTGAGCAGGAGGTGAGGGAGTATCCGGTGATGATTGGTTGTCCAATGATGGAGAAGAATCTGAATCAGTTAAGATTGTATTGTGAGCACTAAAAGTAGGAGATAGAGAATCAGTGGAACTTGAATTTTGCATCTCAGGTATAGTAATAGATTGAACATCGGCCACTGATGGAAATTGATCGTCAGCTTTCTCTACTGATGTGTGTCGGATGTTATGATAATCATCATAAAAATGTTCAAATAAAATATGAAAATCATTTTCCGACGTGTAGGGAGATGATGAAGGTAACGGAACTTCAATATCAGTTGTCAGTGAATCCAAATGAAAAGTCTCATCAAAAGAAACATTTACACTTTCACGAATCGTGCGATTTGACCGATTATATACTCTATAGGATGCGGATTCACGTGAGTACCCTACAAACGTTCCTTCATCAGCTTTAGCTTCAAATTTATTCAACTTATCTTTATCATTCAGAATAAAGCAACGACTCCCAAAAATATGGAAAAATTTAACATTTGGAATACGGTTATTAATGAGTTCATAAGGAGTTTTGTTGATAACAGAACGATTTTGAGTGAAGCAAGCCGTACTAATGGCTTCAGCCCAAAGAGATAATGGGAGTTTAGAAAATGAAAGCATGGTACGAGCAGCTTCAACTAAGGTACGATTTCTTCGTTCAACAACCCCATTTTGTTGAGGTGTACGGGCAGCGTAAAATTGATGGGTTATTCCAACTGATGTTAGAAAAGAATCTAAAGTTTGATTTTTAAATTCAGTCCCATTATCAGTGCGAATGGTGTGAACTTTTAAATCCAAATTTGTTTGAGTTTTCTTGATGAAGGCGATAATGATATCGGCTGCTTCATCTTTTGTACGTAAGAAATGAACCCATGTGTAGCGAGAATAATCATCAACAATAACCAAGACATAATGTTTACCAGCTAAATATTGAACACTCATCGGACCACATAAGTCCATGTGAAGCAAATCAAGTGGTTTGGAAGTACTTGGAACTGGTTTGAACTTATGAGACTTTTTAGTCATTTTTCCCAGTTCACACGACGAGTAGAGATGATCTTTGGCAAATACAACATCTGGAAGACCAGATACATGGCCACCTTTGACTAATTTGTTAATCGTTTTGAAATTAAGATGTGAAAGACGGCGATGCCATAGCCATGACTCATTTGATGTTGCTTTGGAAATTAGACACACTTCCTCCAGTGGAACCACATCATTTAAATTGATAGTAAACAGATTTGTGTCACGGGAGCCAGTAAGAAGTTATTTCCCTGCATAAGTGCGAACAACACATTTCTTTGTGCGAAAATTAACTTCCAATGTTTTATCACAGAATTGACCAATACTAAAAAGATTGTGTGCAAGATCTTCAACATAAGCCACATTTCGAATGACTAAATGGTGACGAATGATATCGCCAATACCCATGATGGCAGCTAGATGATCATTTCCAAACCGAACAGTTCCCAAATATTTGTCTCTATAATTCGTTAATAAGTTCTTGTTTCCGGTCATGTGTCTTGTACAACCAGAATCAAGATACCATACATTCTACATAAAACGATTAAAACAAAAAGGTACCCAATCAGATATGGGTCCTATGCGATTAGTAAATGATGTTTTATGAAGAATTATTGATACAAAATGAATTTAGAGAGTTTGAGAACTGCAAGGAGGCAGTTCTATTTTTGGTATTTTTATAATCCATTTGAAGGATTTTTCAGGGGAATGTAAAATCCAGTTTGATTGTTCATTTTGAATCCATTTGTATTTAACAAATTTGAGTGGTTTTTGATTTGTATTTTTAGATGGAGTCGATGAACCGGAATTTGACGGTTTAGACGTAGAAACGACGCGATTAACTGATGTTGAAGGTTTGTTTGCAGAAACTACACGATAAACTGATTTTGAAGATTTTGGAGAAGAACGTGTAGTTTTAGGTGTTTGAGATCTAGTGAGCATTGTTTTGCAGGGATCTGGGTAACAAATTGTACATGAATGAATGATTTAACCATTTTTATGAAGTACATCATGTCGAGAACCTCACGGAGCATCTATTCTAACAAAATATCGTGTATCATATTGAGAAATTGGTTTATCAGTTTTTCGATCAAAATAAACCTTTTTACCATTTTTATCTGTATTAACAATCAAATTTACACCATTAACAGAGTGATTAACAGGACGATAAATTGCAGAATCATACACAATGCCATAAAGTTTAGCAGGAGAAATAAAGTTTGTTGAGTTATTACATTTATTGGAATTAGAAAAAGAAGAAGCTAAAAACGAAGGAAATCTCGACTTCTTAAGTTCCTTTGACTTAAGCATACTAGACTTAGTCGAATTAGACTTCTTAAACTGCTTAACTTCTTTCACCCCGCCGTGCATTGGTCTCCTAAGCTTGGAATTTAAATTTCTATCTGAAAAATTTAAAACAGGAGAATTAGAATCTCGTCTTAAAAGAATTGGAATTTTAGGAGTAGAGAAATTATCATTGAGAGACTTTGGCTTTGGAGAAGCACTTTGACCAGAAACAGATGTGATGTTAGCGATTTTATTTTCTAACTCACGAATTTTGTTTTGTAAATCTGATTTTTCTTTGTCAAATGCCTTATGTGTGTTATCGATTTCATTTTCCAATTGACAAATTTTCTTTTCAAGAATTAAAGATGGTACGTAAATATTTGGTGTGACTTTTTGTTGAAGTACAGCATTACCTTTAATCTCAAATTCTTCTAGTGTAATAATTGGAAAATAATCATCATTTTCAAAGTTTGACTTTTTAGTTTCATATGTTTTATTTAATTCAGTGTAATTGAAACTAATTTGCACATTCTCCTTTTTAGCTCTGTTGAAAGTCTCAATTTCTTCCTTTTCATTTGTCATCTTGAGAAATGGCGGCAAGATATCTTTGTATCTTGGATCATATAATGTTGGAACCATTGTACAAGCCTTTTTAAGAAATTCTGGATTATCAGCTCCTAGCCCTTCTCGTGAGTTGAAATATTTGAAGTCTTTAGGCTTGTTCAAATGGATGGTTTGATCAGTATGTCCTCTTTTGATAATTAATTCTTCAAGATGTTTGATATGTGAATTCAATTTATGATTCTCATTTTTAAGTGTCTGAATCACATTTTGTTTGGTTTTCATTTCGTTTAATAAAATGATTTTCTATTCATGTAATTCCTCTGTTAATTCTTTAATTTGAGAGTTTAGAGATTTAAATTGTTTTTCATTTTCATCAAACTCTTGTTGTTTACGTGCAATACTGTTTTTGCTAATTTGATAATCATCCCAGACTTTAGTGTAAAGTTTGTAATTATGATCATATTTATCTTTGAACTCTGATACTTGCTTTTGTAACTTCAGATTTTCTTATTTGAAAACTGTATTTTGTTGAATGTAATGAGCAAGTTTATCACCCAGAAAAGCATTTTGTTCATTTTGTTTTTTCAAATTGTTTAAGCGATCTTGAAGGTGTTTATTTAAATTTTGTGCATTTAAAAGGTTTTGTTTTAAAGAATCAACTTCATATATCTGATTTTGAACAAAACAAGTATCAGGATTAGTGGAATTATTTTCATTAGAGGGAAGAGAAGTGTGTACCTTGCCATCCTCGCCATCGGTTTCATTAAGTCTGTCAGCAACTTCAGCATTTTCTCTTGCCATAAAGCACAGGTTGGCAACATGTTCTTCATCTTCTGGATCCGACTCCTCCATCCATTGAAGGTCTTCTGCTAACAACACTTTTCCTGCCTCGATTTGTTTGGCCATCAGCATCTTCCGTTTAAAGAACTCAGAATCACAGACTTTAGGCTTCTTACAATCACGTGAATAGTGTCCAGCAATTCCACAATTGTAACATTTTTTCTGTGTATCCAACGGTATGAGCTTTGGCTTTTCAGTTAGATGTGTTGTAGATGAAGTAGGTGGAGCAGATTTAAAGTTAGATGAAGATCTTTGGTTGTTGTTTGTTGGTTTTGAGTAGTACTTCTTCTGATAGTATGAGATTAGAGACATTGCATGAAGTACATCCTCAAGATCTTTTTCCATATTATCAGTTGGTGAGCATGCAGACGGTTCTACATTTTCTGACATTTTAGTATATGTAGGATACTGATGATGTTGTTTGGTTAGGAATGAAAGAGTATCTGCAGTCTCTTGGCAGTTTTGAACTATCTCTTGACGGTTTTTAGCTAAGTTTTTGACCATTAGCTCGTTTTGGTGCAAATATTCAAAAAGTTCATGAATATCAATCAGACTGAGATCTTTGTGTTGCATGGCACTATTCCCAAACATTTCCTACTCAGGAAGAAGGCTGTTGATGAATTTGATATTAATCTCCAAAATTTTTCTTTTCGCAAGTAGTTTTTGCGGAGATCATTCAACAACGTACAATAACGGTGATAAGTGCTTTCTAAGCCTTCTACGATTGTTGCTTTGAATGATTGATAAGTATTCAAGGCAGAAACCATTTTAGCTTTATTTCCTAAAACTGTGCCCTCCATTTGTTTTCTGATTTCATCCCAAAGTTCTTTACCCGTTTCAAGGCTATCCAAAATGTTATAGATTTCATTTGGTAGACCTTGAAGCATAAATGAATACGCTTGGACATCAGCTTTGGCACGCCATTTTTGTTGAGCAGTATACTCATCGGGAGGAACTAGACGTTTACCACCAATAAGTGGAGGTGTAGCAGTTGGATCAGCAATCACATCATCATAAAATACTGCTTCCCCATTATTGAGTGAGTCAATAATTTCTTTATGTAACTCCTGATTCTTAATAAAGTGGAGAAATCGTGTCTTCCACTGAGCATATTCTCCTCGATATAACACGGGAGGTTTGAGATCAGATCCGATCGAAAGAGCGTATTTTGAAGTCATTTTGAAGCGATTTTAAGTTGCACTTTTGTAAGAGAAACAGTTGGAGCCGAACTGTTGTATGGGCCGAGGGTTGTGTTCGGGCCGAGGATTGTGTTCGGGCCGAGCAAATGGTGATCGAACAATTTAGTAGTCGAACACGGGAATAGCCGAACTTCGGGCCGAACAGTTGGTCAGCCGAACTCTTATGAGCCGAAGAGTAGTTCGGGCCGAAGTGTAGTTCGGGCCGAAGAGTAGTTCGGGCCGAAGAGTAGTTCGGGCCGAAGAGTAGTTCGAGCCGAAGAGTAGTTCGGGCCGAACAGTTGTGAGCCGAGCACCAGAGCCGAAGATTATTGAGCCGAACACCTGCGCCGAGAACTTGAGCCGATCACTGTGTTCGGGCCGAGAACCTTCTTGAGGCCGAAGAACTGTTCGTGACTTCAAAAACTCACCATTTTGATTCAATTCTTGCTCAATACTTGACCAATTTCAATGATTCCAATCACGATCTGTTCGAAATTGAATTCCTAACACTCGAATCCAATAATATTCCTCAATCCATAACACTACAGCTCGAATTCTTCGATTTTCAGACACTTTGTGAGTTTTTCAACTTTTTCACAAAAAACACTGAATCATGATCAATTGTTGATGGAATTGATCGAAATTTGATCCTATTGTTATTAGAACCAATGGAGAAACATTAATCTTCAATCAAATCTTCAATTCCAAACAAAAAATTCGACAATTAAATTTCACAGCACTTTTTCAAAAAAAATTCAAAAACTTAGATCTTATCAAATCATCACGAATTTGGATCTGTTCCTTGAAGGATTGTGCTCTGATACCAATTGAGAGAGCTAATGCAATCGAAATCAAGCTAATTCATGGTGATTTGATCAAAGTTGAAGAATCAAGTGTGTGTGAAGTGTGTGTGTTCTTGGTGTGAAAGTTGAGAGAGAATGGAGGGAGTTGAGAGCTTTCAAAATAGTAAATGTATTAAAAGTGTGGGAAAGCTTACATCATTAGTCATCACAAGGGTATTTATACCCAAACCTCTAAACTAGTTTAATTAAGGCTAATTACATCATTTAAGCTCAAAACTAGTTCTAACAAGCTCTTTTGCAAGCCATAGGCCATGCTCTTATAATTATAGTTAAGGTAATTCGCCCCTTTCAAACTGACATGTTTTCCACTTTAAATGTAAAAGTTTTAGTGATTTTTCTATATGCTACAATTAAGTGTTAACGGTATTGATAAATGTGAATTTTTCATAAAAATTTAAGAAACATGTAATACATCTCACATATATAGAAAGCGTAGACTTTAATATTTCTCTTACAGTTTGAAGGAATTTTGAATACATTTAATACATGTTAGCATTTACGATTATGATGCAGGTTAAGGTTTTTTTCTAAGAAACTAAGAAAAAAATGATATAAAGTTATGACTCAGTACATTGCTATTTAAAAATAGGTTTTTCTAACATGTGCCCCTAGGCATATATTTAGGGCATTCAATTCAGTCAAAGTTTCCAATAAAAGTCTTGTTACTCATTAATAAAGTTCATATTTCACAATTTTAAAGGATGTATTAAATGAATTTTTTAAATTTAATTGGAAACTTTGAGTGAATTGAATGTCCTAAACATGTGCCTAGGGGCACATGTTAGAAAAACCCTTTAAAAATAGTCAAACTTGTCTTTACTTTACAAGTTATATATAAATATTAAAAGGTAAAAAAAAAGTTTTTATTTTTCTAACTAATTACTAAAAGCTTTAAAAAAGTTGTAAGTTAAAAAAAAAGGCTTTTAATTAAAATTATTAATCTAAAGATAAATACTAGTTGAAGTACAAATTTTAAACTAGAATTGATTCACTTTTTGGATCAAAGTGAAAAAGTCATTTGTGTTATGAAATGCAATCCAACACACACAATCCACTAGGATTCCACATAACTTTCTCTCCTCCTTTACGCTCACATCATCTTGTATGTAGGAAACCTCAAATATTCGTCCATTAATATTTTTTATATTTTAAGTAATGCGATATTATTGAGCTTGTAAATTATATTAAAATAATTTGATAATAACCCGTGGTAAAAGATCCCAAATAACTTACTAGAGGTCATAGGTTCGATTGCTCTCTAAGTAAATATTTACTAGATGATTAGGGGAAATATTTAATCTATTTATCTACTCTACTACTATAATAAAACAAAGCCTTTTATGACACATGTCACTTCCTCATAAATTCTAGACTTTTAAAAAACATAAAATTAATTAATATCTGTTATATCCTTCAAATCTAGATTCAAATTTTAAGAATTATTGGAATTAACTTATTTTGATTCCTAAAATATATTCTAATTTTTAGGAACTTTTGTTAATTTTCCTTACTTTAATAAATCCTAATAACCTCGAAATTATAAGCAAATAAAATCGTATGAAAATTTTTAGGTTGCTTTGATTAATTTTTAATTGATTCTTTTTTTAATTTTATAATTATTTTTTATTTTAGTAAACTATAGAGAATGTCCTTGTGGTATATCATTTATTACAATCCCAATCCTCATAAGTTTTTTTATTACACTGGATATCTATTGTTTATGTAATTTGTTACACTGGTGGTCCCTACCACGATTAAAAAAAATTAATGACCAAATTGTCATTTTGACCTTTTGTAATAAAGTGAATATAAAGGAGTGTGTATGTAATAAGTAGTAAATCACATAAACTATTTGTGAAATTTATTCTATTAACTGATTTATTTTCTTTATTTTATTACTCTTTTATACATATTCTTCCACATCCTTCAGACTCACCACGCACAACTATCTCTTTAATTTGCAAGCTAAATCAAACACCATTATTGTCGCCACTACACCCATTGAAAAGTAAATCCATCCCCGACCCGTACCTTTAGTCGCCTTCTCCATTTTAATTGATTGATTTTTTTACTTTTAAATATATATAGTGTTAATTGATTTTATTCATTTTTTATTCATGTTTATGTTTCTGCATTAATCATTAACAATTTATTTACATAATTATACTATTTCTTTTATTTCGAAATAAGTAATACATTTGTTATTTCTTAATTTTTGTGACAAAAATATATAATTAAGATTAAATTAGATTAAATTGAATTGAATTGAATATTTTGTAGAGATATGTCTCACACATTTTGATAAAAGTGAATTTAATGATATTTAAAAGTAAAAATAATGGTGAATGTGTCATTTCACTATATTAAATAAGATATTTAGTGGATGTGATCCCTACTACGCTTTACCAAATAAGGCATGTTTTTAAAGTTTGTCACTTATTTTGAAATACCATAAAATGAAAAGTGTATCACTTATTTTGAAACATAAGAAATATAACATTTTATACATAAACTATTTTTATTCAAAGTGTTGACCTGTTGTATTCGTCCACATTTCGAAACCATAACTCAGGCTTGACAACAGGTTTATTTTTTATTAATCATTATTGTTCTAATTATTATTTTTAATATTCATCATACTAATTGATTTTTTTTTTTGTTATACAACATAATTATTGACCTTAATCTCTAATTCATTAGCTTTTTTTTGTATATGCAATTTAAAAGCCAAATTCAGATAGATAGAAGGACTTGCCTTCCGTACTTTCGTATACCAAATACGAAATGAGAGTGAATAATTAAATTTAAGAATTTAAATTTTATAGAAATATTTAAAAAATTGTTAGCGTATATATAGTAACCATACAAGTATCAATATATATATATATATATATATATATATATATATATATATATATATATATATATATATATATATATATATATATATATATATATATATATGGTCGAGTTATATAGAGAACCCTATATATCGTGCAGAACCCGTAGAACCCTTATCAACCAATCAGAAATTAGTAAATTAATTTTGGTTTATTTACTTAATATTAATTATCTATGGGTATTTACGACATTTTACACATAATAAAATTGTTTCCTTTTTTGAAAATTTCCTAAATTTTCGGATTTATTTTCAAAAAAATATTAGTATTTTGTCATTTTTGTCGAGTCGGTTGTGCATATATGTTTTTTTAACTAGTTTCACGTGTAAGTTGTGCGTATATCTCGAGATGGTTTTACATACATGTTATTTTTCCAGTAACTAAGGTTAATTTTATGTAATTAGTGTACATCAATGTTATATACTAGTTGATATAACATAGATGCATTAGTCCCTAAAGTCCAAACGAATTTACGATGACATATATGTAACAAAAAACATCAATGTATAAAAAATGCACGAATAACATTTACACATCCAAACAATAATAATACACATGTACAAAGTAAAACAAATGAAATAACACGTATATCCCATAACTAATTGCATCTTCCAGTTTTCTTTTATCCTCATTTGTTCTTGACAAATCCAGTGGCGTTCATTAGTAGCTTGCTGGAAAAAAATAACATATAAATTCAAGAACATTTATGCAACATAATAGAAAACATTAATGTTCAAATTAAAATCGGACTAATCAAGAACATTAATTATAGTTAAAATCTAATTCTTAAGTAAACAAATTCTATAATCACTAAATTTCAGAAAATAATAATTAAGAAAACACTTAATATCTTATAAGCCTTTTAATTGCCTTAAAATAAATAAAATAATATAATAAAGTGAAAAAGAGACTACATACAAGTGGATTCAGCGAACAGAAAGAATCAATTGGAATTAAAGAATTTGAAAATATAATAAAATCGGTGATGATGAAAACAAAAAAATCATTGCTTAATTAATTAATATTGAATATATGAATTTATAAAATTACCGTCATCGAGTTTTTAGGAAGCTGAAAATGATAGTCTTTTGTTTGCCAAGAAAGCATATCATTGGATTTTAGGAGGTATATCTCCTGTACGGTGGAAGATGGCGGCTAAAAATTACTCTTTTCCGGCACCTCTCTTGAAACGGTTTTCGCCGGAGTTGACTGTCTATCGCCAGAGTTATTGTCGGTATGTATATGGCCACCACCAGCCCACACTGTGAAGCTATCGCCTCCACAATCCACGCCATATCAAAGCCTTAATTCAAAAAAACGTAAGCAAATGTATGAAATCAACGTTCTTGTAGATCAGATCTATGAAACCATTTTTTTTAAGAATATGGTTTCAATTAAAAGATGTAGATCTGAAGAAGAAAACGAGGGGATCTCTATATCTAGAAGAAAATTAGGTTAACAGAGAACAAAATATGGAGAGAGATATGGCGATTTTCAAGGGAGAGAAAACGGTTTTAAAAAAAATGCGTTGGGCACAATTACTTAATTACCCTTTTCATTTAATGTTTCCTAAAAATATAATCTGAATTATTTATGAAAATGACAAAATAAATCTTAACCGTTAATCTAAAATCTAATGGTCTAGATTGACCAATAAAAAGTTCTACGAGTTCTGCATGAAATTATGGGTTCTCTATATAACTCTTCACTATATATATATATATATATATATATATATATATATATATATATATATATATATATATATATATATATATATATATATATATATATATATATATATATATCTTAACCTATATATGAGGCCTAAGTTTGAAATTATTTTGCCAACTAATCAATTTCAAACATTATCATTGGTCCGCAACGCCACGTGTAATTCCCCAATTCGTCCACGTGACCTCCCATATCTAGGCTTCGTTAATTTAGAGTTTGTTTTTAAATTCCCCTATACGTCCAATATATTCGGAATTTCAACAAATTTGCGAAAAAAAATTTAAATTCCATTTTCACCTCATTTAAACAAATCTTTTAAAAAACCAGTTTATCTTTCTTCCTCCAAAATATAACAACTCAACACGATATTCATGGAATCTTAATAAACACACTGAATTTGAAAAAAAAAAAAAATCAAAACACAACCGCCACAACCAAATATATGCATGCGACAATAACCTGGAGCAATTCAGTGTGTTTAATTCTTATTCGATATATATAATATTGTCAAATGTTGTTTATCATATAAACGTTTTCTGATTTTGGTATTTAATTATTCAGTGCAATCGACGAACAAGCCGGAGAGATCCCAATGGCATTTGTGGTGAAGAAACCTGAAGCTAAAATTTCGCAATCTGAAATCGTCGCTTTTGTTTCAAAATCTGCAGCCGGAAAATTTTGCGACGAGAACTAAAGAGTTTAAATGAGTTTGTAGCTTCAAGACTTTAGCTTGTTGCTAAATCCATGTCTACCAAATATTCATTTTTATTTTTGCCCTTAACTATGTAGCCAAGATCTTGTCATGTCATTTTTTATTTCTTTAGTTGTCCGAATGACGAGCACTTGAACAAAGTCTAAAACTTGGTATTGCGTTGATAAAGTGTAAAATCATTTTTGGCACTTTATTCGGTACCTAATTTTGGTAAACATTAATTTCAAAATTTCGAAAACCTTTAATGATTTGAATTTATACCCGATTCAATTTCAAATCTCCTAATATATAGTTGCGATTTAGGAACAATAATTAAGTTTCTTTAAATATATCACTAATTTTCAAAATTGAATAAACAAAAATTCGGGAATAATAACCAATACACTAACCTGTATATCAGTCCTCCAAATGAATTAAAACTTATTCATTTCAGAAGTTTTTTTTTCTAAATTATGAACTACAAAATATAAAAAGGAAAATACAAAAAGGAACATTGATGGTTCCGAGCGGCGGTGGCAGGGAGTTGGTGGTGGTGGCGAGCGGCGTAGGCAGGGATTTGGTGGCAGATTGAGGTGGTGGTGGCGAGTGGCGGAGGCAGGGAGTTGGTGGCGGATTGAGGTAGTGGTGGTGAGCGCTGGGGTCAATTTGGCGGTGAGATTAGTTGGTGGTGGTAAGCTATTGGGCCAGTTAGACGGTGGGGGCATTGGTGGCAGTGAGAGGCGATGGTTGTGGTGAGCGTAAAAGGGGCTGCTTTAGGATTTGGGGGAGAAATTAAAAGTTCAGAAAAATGAACAGTCCCAAAAATTCTTATGCCGCGTTTGAAGGTTATTTGTGGCGAGTGGCGGAGGCAGGGAGTTGGTGGCGGATTGAGGCAGTGGTGGTGAGCGCTGGGGTCAATTTGGCGGTGAGATTAGTTGGTGGTGGTAAGCTATTGGGCCAGTTAGACGGTGGGGGCATTGGTGGCAGTGAGAGGCGATGGTTGTGGTGAGCGTAAAAGGGGCTGCTTTAGGATTTGGGGGAGAAATTAAAAGTTCGGAAAAATGAACAGTCCCAAAAATTCTTATGCCGCGTTTGAAGGTTATTTGTTGCGACAAAAATGATAATTATACTAATTCAATAATAGTCGTTTACAAAAAAGTCTATAACATTAATTCATGTTTCAAAATTTGTATCAACTTATCATTATAATTATGGATTGTTATGTTATTTAAATAGTATCAATATATATTTTTCTTACATATCTCTGGAAGCATGCCCGCCCAGTCGGGCGGGCTTTGAAGCTAGTAATAATTATAATAAAAGAAGCTTAAGATGCCATGTGTCATCTTCTTAGCCCACATCTTTACCACACGGCAGCCTCTTATTGGTGCCTTCAATATTTTTCTCACCCATACTAAGAAATTCGTTTATATAAATAAGCATTAATATGCAATAAAGTCTAAAGTTAAACACTCCTTAAGGATTAACAATCGCTTATATAGTCATTGACAACCTTAAATATAATCTCCCACCTATATATGGGGCAAGACCTTTAGCAACCATTTGATTACATGTCATTTAGTGCATTTTGATTGGTCCAAAATAGTGACTCAAAGGGTATTATAGGAAGAAAAAAATCCTTATATTTATAGGTGGAGGTTTTCAACAATTAATTATTTGGTAAGTTATGATCATTTTACAACGGTTTTATGATAAAAAATATTTTTTCTGGTAAGTCATTGATGTACTAAATAACGGTTTTATGAGCATAATTATGGATTTAAAATTTCTATGACCGATACACTTTCCAACTGAACTTAAATTGTCATTGTGGTTATATATAAATATAGTTATCTCCCACCTATATATGGGGCAAGACCTTTAGCAACCATTTGATGACATGTCATTTAGTGCATTTTGATTGGTCCAAAATGGTGACTCAAATGGTATTATAGGAAGAAAAAAATCCTTATATTTACAGGTGGAGGTTTTCAACAATTAATTATTTGGTAAGTTATGACCATTTTACAACGGTTTTATGATAAAAAATATTTTTTTTGGTAAGTCATTGATGTACTAAATAACGGTTTTATGAGCATAATTATGGATTTAAAATTTCTAAGACCGATACACTTTCCAAATGAACTTAAATTGTCATTGTGGTTATATATAAATATAGTTATCTTCTTATATTATTACTTGTCAGCCATTCATTCTCTAATACTTAATTTCCTATTCATTCGTATTGTTTTATTGTAGAATTCATTTTCTACCCACGATTTGTGATTTTCAACATTCATACTGATTAAGAGTGTTGTTGGTAAGTTTTTTGTTTGTGGAATGGACACCTCAAGTTGCTTACATATTTGTCATGCTTACGCATTAATGCTATGTAATTATATATGTCCATTGTTATATATAGTTACTTCATGAAATTTGTCATTTGTTGTTGGTTTATAAGATGGTTACAGTTTAATGGCACAGTATTGTTGGATTTATACGATTGTTATTGTTGAATTTATGTCTGTTTCACTTTTATTTTACAGTTTGTTTTTGATAGTTCATGTTGAAACGGGTTAGCTTATCCACACACACTTTTTAGCCCATTCTGTTTAGAAAAAGTATAATATATCGTAATTGTTATTTTTTACTACAAAAACAATTTTCTTGCAATAATAATAATCAATGTCCGTGAAGAAAATAAATTTTTGAGATTGTGTGTATTTCTTAATAGATGTTGGTCTATTAACTACTATTTCATTTGACCCGCCCCATATTAGCTTAAAAAAATTATTTGACACGTATGACATAAACCATTTATAAGTAAATAGGTTGAAATTGACAATATCTGAAAATACAGTGAAACAATGCCAAGATCATAATCAATTACAACCAACACAAAAAATAACATTTTTATTCTATTTGTTAGATAAGAATCATATGTTATATCCATAAATGTGATACGAATATGAGTTTATTTGAAATCATATCAAGTCAATGTTGGTTTAATTATATAATAAACCTATCTGTTGTTGTTTCAAAACATATGGAACCCGTGTCTCTTTCAATACCGAGCTATTTTCACACATACACACAAAATAGTTGACATTATCAATGAACGAATACTTTCTTTAATTCTAGGAGACAAGAAGATACACGAGTCTTCGGACTCTGTTTATACTTACCAATTTCTTGAACAAGAACGACTTCAAGGTTATTTGTTGTGACCACGATGGCAACTACATCAACTCAACGACAAACGTTGTATATAAAGAAGTTTTATTTCCTCCTTAAGTTTTTTTTTTTGAACAACAAAAGAGACCCTCCCGAAGACCCCCAACAAACTTAAATTAAAACATCGAAAGCTAGCAAGAAGCTAGCAATTACAATAAAGGGTTTTTAATCCAATCAACCCAAGAGACCTTACAATTTCGATCTCTTTGGGTTAACTAATTAAATGAAAAAAGAACAATAAAGTCAAAAATATCTCGTTTCCGAAAACTACCAACATCGAATAAAACCGCGTTTCTATACCGCCAAATAATCCAACAAGTAGCTATACCAATTGTCTTCAATTTAATATCGCCATATCTACTGGAATGGAAATTGGAACACGAATCCCACCAAGCATCAAAAGAACCTCCCGAGAATTGTTGTATGTCGCACCATTTGCATACCATGTTCCAAATTTGCATCGCTACACTACACGTAAAGAAAACGTGACCCAAAGACTCCATCCCACCTTGACACATGGGGCATAAAATAGATTCAATTTTCATTCCCCTTCTTGAAAGAATTTGTCTAGTCGGGAGCCGATCCAATCTTAAACGCCAAATAAAAATGTTAACTTTAATCGGGACTATTTTCAACCAAATAGTATTCGTATTAACACCCGGGTGCAAGAATTTATCAATTACTTTGCGTGCGCCTGCCACTGAGAAGTCTATTTGTTGATCCAAACACCACCTCACTTTATCATTTCCTTCTCTAATAATTATTGTATCAAGAAGTAACATTAGATTTTGCAATTGATTCAATTCAATACCACTTCTTAATGGTCTCCTCCAGCTCCATGACCAAGTTCCATCTCGCCATTTATCTTTAACGAATCCATTATTTTCCGTATCCAACCGAAATAAACGATTAAAAGTAACACACAAAGGTTGCAAATCAGCCCACAAGTCCTTCCAGAATTTTAACTTATCACCACTTATAAGTTCATATCTAATAGCATTATAATCAATGAATTTTTTCTCGTGTAAAAAATTTATCGAACCAATAACTCTAGACCACGTACCGTTACCAAGACGAGTCGTGTTATTCGTCGAGAATCCCCCTTCTTCACCGTGAATCGCTTTGATGACCTGACACCATAAAGTATTAGGCTCCTTAAAAAACCTCCATCATCCTTAAGTTTTATTTATCTGATTATTCATGTATAAAAAAATGTTTATTTATCATTTCAATAATAATTGACTATATGGTTTATTACATTATTCTCATTGTTATTGATTCCATATCTCAAAGCATGCCCGCCCAATCGGGCGGGCTTTGAAACTAGTCTTTTATATAAGCATAAATAAGTTCCTATTTTAATTTTGATAAATTATCGAGTTATAAATGTTTCTATAAATACAGCAAGAAATATATACTAATTACCGATTAATTTATCAAATTCAGTTTCTTAAATTTTAAATTCTATTAAATGTATTTAAAAAATTATTTTTAAAGTAGTAATTTACGGGATATGCATTTTTAATTCGCTAAATAAATACATTTTTTTATAACACCCTAACAATTAAGTCCACAAAAAAAAACTTCTAACCATGTTTTTTATGTTTAAGCCCACAACTTTATTTCTGAATTACCGACGAAAAATTCCTAATATACATAATTGTCAATACAGAGCAATAAATATATATAACAGGTTTAGCATACCTCGCAGCAATGTATTTTCGCTGTAATTACAGTAAATTCCTAATATATAGCAATACGATACCTATTAACCGGTTCAAAGAATGGTAAACGTTACCAATAACAACACGAATTACGGAGCAAACGTTTTGCAAAATTTCTGCAAAAGTTTGATTTTTTTCCTATTTAAAGCCTTCAAATTTTTGAAAACCTTTAGCATTTCCACATCCTCAACAAGCTCTCAATCTGCATCAATGGTATAATTCTTATACCCTTCACTTTTCTTTTTAAAAAATAAGAATAACAAATTAGGAATATTGAGAATGGTATAGACACAATTGAATTTGTAATGAAAAATGTATATTTCATTGATTTGAATGAATAAATTGAGAATGAAATGCACTTAAAATTTGTGGGTTGATTTCATGATTTACACATAGTTTTGGAGACCTCAACCCGATTATGCAAATTGCGAATTTATGATTCATTTGTATGAATTGATTCTGCAAATTGATTTTTATCAATTTGAAGTCACATGTTATTAAAATCAGAATCGGGTCTAACTAATCTGACCACAAAATGAGTGTTAATCGGTTAAGCCCAAAACAGAGAATTTTGAGCATCTACAATGGATAACCTTTTGGAATGACTTATTAAAAACGTTTTGAAATTGAGTAAAAATGTTGTAGAATCAACATCGACGAGTTAACATCTGAGAATTAGTTAACATGTGAGATTACCAAGATTGCAGAGTTAACGGGTTAAATAATAATGGTAGAAACCCAATTCATTATATATATAGATATATACACAATCATATGAATCCCGATGTTTTTCATAAGATCTGCAATGTAAGTCGTTTTACCACTAGGAGAAGCCATAAGAGCTGATCATAGTAGTTAATTTGTATATAAAGTTAGTTAATTTGAGGGAAGTATTTCATGCTTTAATTGTTATGTTGACTTTAAGTAAAAGATTAATCAATGGATTAAGCAATAACAAGTGATAATATGGAAGATTTAGATGAAGAGAAAACTTGAACACTTTGCAATTGATAGAGAGGTTACAATTTAGGGCAAAGGTTAGGGGCAATTATGTTACAACTAACTATTTATACCTAGGCCTAATATCGACTAAATACACAATGATCCCTAGACTATTGGTTACAACAAATGTGACCCAACAGTTTATAATTTTCAGGCTGTTGTTGATGCTTAGCTTCCTCCAAGATTGAGCATGAAACAACTATTCGTCAAGAATATCGATTAAGCATTGGGTTTGTTCTTGATGTATGTTGTTACTGTATATATTTTTTCCGATTTATTGTATGAAAATAAATGAGAACATCAAGTGCCTTCAAATGTTAATTCACTTAAAACAAATTTGGAATGTGCCCCTTGATTAATTTTTATTTATTACAGATAGGTTAAAATGGGTAACTTTTTGTAGTGATTTTTTTTTTTTGTTTTTGTTTTGTTAAATCTTTGAAAATTTAATATGTTTTAGATTAACGATGTTTATTTCTTGAATCTTTTTTTGAATATAGTAATAGAAGATAAGGATGATTGATCTAATAAATAAAACATCAAATGTTGTATTTAAGATACGTGTTTAGAAATTTATAACTTTTCATATTTTATTAAAGAGATTGTTATGTAATCATTATTTTGTTAAAGAGATTGTTTCGTAAGCATTGAATATTTACTTAGTAATGTTTTACTATATTTTAGTTTTATATGTAATAATTATTTAATAAATTTTTGTATGTTCAGTAAAATTATTGACAACCCGTAATTTTTCACGGGTCATAACCTAGTAATTAATCATATTTCCTAGTTCTTTTGAGATTCCAAATTGTTTGATTAACTAGCACCTCGGAGTCTCGGACAATGTTCTTTTGATATTCTTCTGTCTCACTCGAGCTAACCACTTAGCCTACGTTGTTGACCACTCAAGCTGAACACACATTATGTAATTTACACTAACTAAACTATTATAACTCTAGCACATAAGTTATAGAGACAATATCAACTAATCAAAACTGCCTTAAAAAACTAATTAAAGCTAGTTTAGACTAATTATATAGATATAATAGTTTGTATGATCAGATCTATACAAACAGAGAATTGGACTAATAATTACAAGATTTTATCGAGTTATTTTGATCATTAAAGTGTTGGAAACATAAAAAATAATAACTATGTGTGACCAAAAGCAATTCCATAACTTACCCTAATTACTAAAACATACACTTTAAATAAATTGCAAAAATAATAGGGTAGTCAAAACCTGACATGACATGACAAAAATACATGAAACGAAACGAAATTGAGACGAAATTTCAACTTAAATTTGTGCTTGTGTCGTGTTCGTGTTGTGTAAAACAAACACGAAGTCGTGTCGTGTTCGTGTTCAAATATTAACACGAAATTGACACGGTAGTTATGATTTTTGGAACATTTAGTAGTAATTTATGTTATTTTTTTGTCATATTTGTCGGGTTTTAAGCATATACTAAGTAAAAAATTTATTTATTTATTTAATTTTTTTTTAACAGCAAAAGGAGGCAACGGGTCGAGCTACGGCATTGCCATCGCGTGTTGTCGTGTTTATCATTTTTTAAATGGGTCGTATCGTGTTAGCGAAATAAAACAAGACTTCGTGTCGTGTTGTTTTCGTGTTGAAAAAAACGAATTTATGTCGTGTCGTGTTACCCAAAAACATGAAATGACAGTACGATTTGACCGCCCTAAAAACTAGGCACTCTAAAAAAGCGGGTTGTATAGACCAAAATAAGCAATAATTATGAGAATATGCACTCCTTAAGAAAAACAATACTTAATACGGTCAAAGATGGTGTATGATGGAGGTAAGATGTAGATAATTATATCCCTACTCGGGAGTAGATAGACTATTTTTCAAAAGACCTTCAAAAGAGTTTGATGGGAAAAAAGACAATGGTAATGAATAAATAGATGAAATTACAAATAAAAAATAAAAAAATACATAAAAATGAATAATAAAAAAACTTAAAAACGGTGGTGTTATGAGTATGTAGGTTCATATAAAATAAGAAAAACGTATGAAACATGTATAAACTGTAATACTAAATATTATATAAGACATATAAAACATTTAAATCATGGACATACTTAATATAAATAGAAGTTTATATAACATGTGGAACAATAATCACACACAAAAATAAAATATAAAATATGAATGACTTGTAAGCATGTTAATACTTCATATATATCTACAACAATAACAAATGATATTCAATTCCGCCAAAGGTAAGGGCATAAGTAATGTGAGATGTAGACAATCATACTTATATCTCGAGTAGAGAGATTGATTTTTAAAAAATCTCCAACAAAATGTATGGTAAAAATAAAATATAAATAAATAATAGAATAGGCACTCTAACAAATTGTTGTGATTAAGAAAACTTAAACCCACCAATATTGATGTTTTATAAAATTATTAATATTTTATAAATAAGTTTTCTAACATATGTTTTGGGTTACATTAACGTCTAATTAATGAACATACAATTTTTATATAAACACAAAATTGTATTTAATGTATTTACTAAAATAATACAAATTAAAGTTCATTAATATTATTCACTACATATTAAAAAAATAACTAGTTTATCAAATAAATGTTAACATATCTTACTACTTACTAATGCATTTAGGACTACCATTTTAAGGAATTTTAAGGAGCTCCTTAATTTTAAGTTTAAGGAGATTTCTACTTTTAGTAACTTCTTCAACATCACAAAAATAAAAAAGTGTTGCTTCCAGGATTCGAACACAAGACCTTTTGTGAAATCTGACTGTGTGTTAACCAATTGCTCAAAATGACAATTTGTTTTAGAACAAATAAACAACCAACTTTAAATAGAAATCATATTGTATCGAACTTTCCATGATCAATGTATTTGTTTGTGTGCTTACATATTCTTTAATTATAATTCTTAAGTTTGTTGGTTAACTTGAATGTATTATCATGTTCTAGATGATAATGATTACTAATTGCAACTTTTAAAGACGGAAAAAATCATTCATTTGCGCAATTATTGTTGGAAAAACCGTGTAAACGAACAACACTTGCTCGCCACAAAATATAGTTTCCGGGTACCCGCCGCCGCATTGCGCGGGTACCCTGCTAGTACCTCTAAACATACATTAGAAAAACATCTTATTAAATTAAGGGTTTTGCTAATATATGTCCCATGGACATATGTTAATGAACGTTTAATAAACCAAACTTTTCTTAATGAGTCAAATGATATTTATGAGTTATTAACAATCTTGTCTTATACTGATTTGACTTTTACCATAATTGAAAATAAATGTTTTTGATTAATTAAATGTAAGGGCATAAAATACATTTAACATTACTATGATATGCCTCTAGAACACATAATCGAGAATCCCTTCAAATAATGAGAAATGATATTGATGCCTACTATTTGTACCTACTTATGTGATTACTTAATATATTAAAACACGTGTCAAAATCAAAGGATTATACTTCCTCTGATTCAAAATAAGTGATACATTTTTTTTTTTGAGTTGATTCAAAATAAGTTATATACTTTGAAAAATTACCTTATTTGGTAAAAAGTAGTGGAATCCACACCCACTAACTATCTACTTTAACAAAGTGAAATGACCCCTTTATCCTTACTTATTACTTTTAAACATCATTAACCTCATTTTATTCAAAAAGTGTGGGACTTATTCTCCACTAACCATAAAATTAGTGTAATTGAATAACCATTATAATTTTTTGCCTCAAAAAACGTGAAACTCAAAGTGTATCACTTATTTTGAATCAGAGAAAGTATGAAGAAAAAGAATTAATAAATTACACATGACATATTATGACGAATAGGAAATTGAAATATACACAAATAATAGACATTAATACAATTTTTCCTAAAATAATAGAGTGAAAATAATTTGGGGTCATGACATCACGCGACTCCATTTTCATTGGAGGAGACGGATTAGTAATAATATCCGTTACAGTCACACGCACAAATTATACATATTGTATGTCTTTTATATATACACAACACATTGAATATATCTCTATCTATTATAGTGACTGTATATAAAACTATTATTTAAAAAGTAGGTGTGGTCTTCGAATTCGATTCTTCTCATCAATCAGGAAACGAAGTTAGGGTTTTGTTCGATAGATTTATGATGCCTGTTTGCTAATTATTGTATTTGTTGAATTCACCGTTCCTATTTTATTGGTTTACTCAATACAGGTTTGTTCAAATCTATCAAAGTCTAGTTTTAGAGTTTGAATTTAATCTAATTTGAAGTTTCAACACATTTTGAATCGCTTCGTGTTGTTTTATCATGATTTTCGAGCAATAATTTCTTCTTGTTAACAGTAACTTCTCTGTTTGGTATTGAATTTGAATAAGGATTTGTTTGATGATTCATGAATATCGATTAATTTGTTTCAGATAAGTGATGAACAGTTGACTTGTAATTTGGAGATTAGGTTACGATGATGTTGATTATCGATAGATAAACAAATAATGATCTGTTTCGTTTTACCAGCTAATTTAAGTCAATCGGTTCAACCGAAATCGTTTTTTCTGTGATTTAGCACAAAAGTTTGAATAAATCAATAAATTACTAAAAGTTTATAGAAAGTTAATATTTGAAATTCTGTTTTATATGTATATCTGCTTTTGGAACTTTTTTTTTTTTTTTTTTTGACTTGAATGTTACTTTATCTTAAGCTTGTTTGGCTGATTTTACTTTCAGGTTTTAATTTTGCTTTAATGGTGTGAATGTTATGTTAAAGCTTAAGCTCATTGAGTTAAATATTTACCAAAAAGCATGAATTCATCATCCACTCAGTATCTCAACTCAAAGAGGATGGATGTATATGAACCAATGCAACAATTTAGCATGTGGGGAGATTTTAAAGGAAATATTTATCAAGATACAGCTGCAACAATGATTATTGAGGTGGATACAAAGCTAGACAATCAGGTACACATTTGAAATATTCATTTCTTACTTTCCTTTTTGACTTTTTCTTAATTGGGCAAATATTATAAAACAACTAATGGTCAGTTTTGGTAATTATAAGTTTTAAGAAACCTAAATAATAATAACAACCACATACGGTAAAAAAAACTTCTTTTAATTACCATAAATGGATGAAAAAACTTTAATTACCATAATAGTCTGGCTAAAACTTGTAATTAGTTTTGGGACCATAAAAGTTAAAATTACCAAAACGGACCATCGTCTAATGTATATTGTTATTATATAACATATGTCCTTACTTACTAAAGGATCCTGCATAATAAATGTTGTATTTTTAGTCTGAGGATACTTCACACACAACAAACGGACCTTCAAATCAGTGTGATCAAGAAGCAAGTAAACCAGTTGATAAGGTATGAGATTTTGCATCTTCTTTGTTGATTATATTGTAATACAAATCACCTTTTTTTGTAAATTTGATTATATTTGAGAAAACATAATCTAGTTTGATGTTTTTACATATTAGTATATTACTGTCTGCGTATTTCAAACCTCCCATTTTTTTTAATAAATCGAGTTTATTTTTTATAGGTTTTGAGACGTCTTGCACAAAATCGTGAAGCAGCTCGTAAAAGTCGTCTGCGGAAAAAGGTAGGAAAAAATAAAATAAAATAAAATAATTCAGTATCTCAAAACATGTATTTCCTCTTTTAAATATTGTTTCTAAGCACAAAAATCAGAACAAGGACTGAAACTGTGAACCCTAAATCTTGGTTTTTAGGCATATGTTCAGCAGTTGGAAGCAAGTCGTTTGAAACTGCATCATCTTGAGCAAGAACTTGAACAAACTAGAGCACAAGTAACTGCTGACTTCTATGTTTACTTTATACAAAAATATGACACATTTTGTAAATTAAAAACATTAGAGAAAATTTTCTACAATTATTTTCCCATATCTTATTTTTATTGATAATAAATATACATTTTTGCAGTGTGCTTTAATGAGTAATGGAGTGAATAGTAGTCACCTTGGGTTCCCTGCAGCTGCTGCAAACTCAGGTCTCAATTATCCCAAATCATCATTTAATTCATGACTTTACTTATTATTATTTTATATTTTAATTTTAATTTGAGTAGGAATTGCTGCTTTTGAGATGGAATATGAAGAATGGGTTGAAGAACAAAATAAAAAAACAAAATCCTTAAAAACCGCATTACATTCTCCATTGCCTGATGACGAGCTTGATAAAGTTGTTAAAGACACTTTAAACCACTATGCAAATCTGTTCACAATTAAAGCAACTGCAGCCAAATTAGATGTCTGTTATTTAATATCTGGCGTTTGGAAAACATCAACTGAACGCCTTTTTTTGTGGATTGGAGGTTTTCGCCCTTCAGAACTTCTAAAGGTAATGCATATTTCACTTAAAAAAGTCCTCATTTGTGAGTTCACGAGGATAATTTATTTAATAAAGATCAAAATACATTTTAGTACCTTGAATTTGGTTGACTAAGTCTTCTACTACCCTGAACTATTAAATGTGCAGCATGGTACCCTGACCTTGACAAAATGGTCGATTTAGTACCCTGACTCATTAATTTGATCGTGTTTTCTTACTTGAATTACTTTCGTTCGAGCTCTTAACGAACTAAAAAATGTACGTTCATCTTAATATATTGATATTAGAAGCAAATCACGTGAAAAAAACAGGACCAAATTAGTGAGCAAGGGTACTAAATCGACTATTTTGTCAAGTTCAAGGTACTATGTTGCACCTTTAATAATTCAGGATATTAAATGACCTAGTCAGCCAAGTTCAGGGTACTGAAATGTATTTTTCGCCTTTAATAAATCCTTGGTAATTTAAGATTTTGAAGATATGTCAAATTGCTCATAATGTATTTCATTTTGTATTTTTCTTAAAAATATATGTGCACATTAGCAAGTCAACTGATTGCACTGGTTTCAAGTTATATTTTTTCAGAAAAATTCACAAGTTTGTATAAATTCAACAAATTCAAGGACTTTATTGAGCAAAATGAGACAATATGCATGTTCTTTTATGGTATTAACCAATTCCTGAATTATCTTGCTGTGAGTGGGTCGGTTAGTGCTTATTCCATCAATCAATAAAGTTATTTCCCACTTTGATTTATCAACCAACTGTTTCAGCATAGTTGTTAATTTAGTTGCATGTCCACCTGTACCTATTATGAGTGCTCATTTTGTTAATTTTTATTGTTTGATAATTAAATTGGTAAAATCATGTATTATTTATTTTAGGTTATTGTACCACAACTTGATCTTTTGGACCAACAATCTCATGATTTATATAACCTAATTCAAGCATGCCAACAAGCTGAAGATTCTTTGTCACAAGGAATGGAAAAACTCCAACAAACTTTGGCTGAGGCGGTTGCATGTGGTGAGTCACTGGATGGTGGCGGTTATGAAATGCATAATGCAATGAATAAATTAGAAGAATTAGTAAGGCTTGTTATTCAGGTAATTAAGAAAAAATTACACAAATGGTCCTTTAAGTTTACACCATATTACATATTTGGTCCTTTAGTTTCATAAATTACATTGGTAGTCCTTATTTCTGAAACTATTTACCTAAACAGACGTTAACTTTTCCCGTCAACTTTGGTCACGTGTGAATGTGATGCACGAGGGGGTAAATCTGTCATTTTCCCTTCCCTTCACCAATTTGAAACCCATAAAAAACTGTCTGTTTGACGGGAAAAGTTAACGTTTGTATACGTAAAGGACCAAACGTGTCAATAGTTTCAGAAATAAGGACTACCAGTGTAATTTATGAAACTAAAGGACCAAATATGTAATATGGTACAAATCTAAAGAACCATTTGTGTAATTTAGTTTGAATTGTTGGAAGCAGGCGGATTATGTTCGTCACGAAACCCTACAACAGACACTGCGGTACCTAACCATCCGACAAGCGGCACAAGGACTAATCTCGTTAGGTGAGTATTTTCAACGTCTTCGTGATCTGAGTTCAGCTTGGGCTATGAGGCTTTGTGAACCAGCCTAATAATCATGTTTGTGCCCTAATTAATTAATGGCTTGTGTATAAAAAAATGGGATTATAGTTAATAGTTATAGTAGTTATTTTTGTTAGTTTTTTTCATTAGTCTTCCACAATTGAGAAGTTGTATTCATCATAATTATACTCATGTCAAAATTAGAAGTGTGTATGTAACTAGTTGTTTTAGAGTCTTTGTTTGTATAGTTTGTCAAAATTGTGATTGTTTGTTGTATGGTTAATAGTTGTACAAAAGTAGGACCAAAATGACATTGTTTGAAGTTTACTAAAAGGATCTTGGAGTTTATTATGAAACAACTTCTATATGTCATAAGGTAAAATTTCCATTGTTTCAATGGAATTATAGACTTCTACTCACATTTTTAGGAATATACCTATACCATTTCTCAACTTTTTATGTTTTCCAAATAATTTGGAAAACGCTTAATGTGAATTGGGTTTATTATCTTTGACAGTTTGTGCAACAGTTTGTTCCTTTTAGAATTTCCATTAGCTCGAGTATTTTGGTGGATATGATGATATGGTGCTCACTATTTACAGACAGATTGAGCTAAAGTTTGACTTAGTAATTAGTATATACGGGACCCACATTTTAGCAACGTAAACAAATATAAGATAAAATAAGGTAACTAATATGACATCCTGAACAATTCTTAGTGATGTTTCTTGTGAATTTTCATCCTTCAAGAACTTCGACTCATTAACTTTTTTTTTATTTGAATGGCACCTAATCTATTCCTTTTTTTTTTTTGTCCACGGGGCTTGAGTACTTTGACTCATTAACTTAGTATGATAATGCTAGGGGTTGTTTAGTTTGATGATCCAAGCTACAGACTTGGTCCAAACATTGGACTCGGTACAAACTATCATACTGATCCGGTCCAAATAAATAAAGAGCCAAACTCATTAAGCGACTAACTCAGTTAGCAACTAACTTGGTCATCAACTATCAAATAGTCTCTAAATGTTTTATGTCGGTCTTTTCAACAAATATTGTACTAAAACATTAATCATTCCAAATCGATCCAAAAAACAATCCAAACGACCCAATCCAAATTGTCCAATTGGACAATCTGGTTATATCCGAATAGTGAACACGCCTACCAACTGTACACGGAGCTCTATGACGGTTCCAGTAAGCTGAAATATTTGGCATTGGAGAATCTCCATTTAGCTATACCATCACCTAACGGTTACCATGTACATGTGCAATTGAAATGCTATGATATTATACGTATTCTTTCATGCCTTTCTAAAGAGGAAAAAGGTCAAACAACCTCAGTTTGTTAAAAAAAAGTAAGGACCACACTTAACATGTTAGCAATTAGGCTACTTCTGTGAGGAAAAATGGTGATGGCGTTTCTTTCGAAAAACTGACGTTTTCAGTAATATAAAAAATTCATTTAAATTAAAATAATAAGATAAAATATTTAATTCATAGATTAAATTTTAAAAGATGAAAAAATAAAAATTAATCATAAATACAAAATTTACAAATAAAAAACTCTAAAACCCAAACTCATAATTAAAAACCCAAACCAAACCCCATTCATCTCACTGAAAACACACTGTCAACTACCTGCACCAACCCGATCTTCTCTGCAACTCAAATCTGCCGAAGGTAAGAGGTAGTTGGTGGTTGTTTCCGGTGAGTGATGGTGGTTGGTATTTCTAATGGTGGTTAAACATGTTTTTGTTAAGATTTACGCTGATAAATTTATTATCTGTTTTTTTTATCTCTTTTTACTAGTATCTGTTTCAAGGAGTAATCTATTTGTTCAGTTAATCCATTCATTTTATATATAACTTGTTAATCTTGTAATTTATTGTTGTTGATATCCATGTAATTTATTAGATTAAATATAAGTTTTAATGTTATAAAAATAATTAGACTTTGAGCAATAGTGTTTCTTTGATAGAAAGAAGTAAAATAGTAGCACCCAAGAAGAAATTTAGAAACACAATGTAATTTCTATTGTGTTTTCAAGTTTTTATTAAAAGAAGAGTTAATTACATAAATGGTCCTTTAAGATGATAGCACATTGCAAGTGTGTTCCTAATCTTTTAATTTCGACAAGTGTAGTCCTTTATGTTTACCGATTTTGCATGTTTGGTCCTTTGTTGACAGTGCCGTTTAATTTGGACGTTTAATACGATCACGTGGTTTGCACACGAGGGTAGCATACATCTTTTTGTTCCCTTCTTCAGTTCAAAAACATCCACAGAACTACCAAACCCTCCTTTTTACGCATAAAAACCTTTCGATCAAAAACCTCTCAATCCTTCAAAACCCTAACGATTTCAAGGGAGCATTGTAGTAGCAGACGAAAATGGAGATGCCTCCGTATAGCATTCGAGAAGCAGGGGTCTAGTACGACTTGACGCCATTTATGGTTCGTTATTTCATACTTGATTTTGCAAAATTGCGTAATGTTTAGTACTGATGTAACGAAAAGCACATAATTTTGTCCAAATTTCTACTATTCGACACTGATTATGAAGTTTTCACTACGTTTTTTGTACTAATTTCCGTTTGATGATTTTTTGTCTTAAACAGAGGGTTTTTCAAGTCACTTCTCCATGAAGTTACATACTTACATCACGGTGGGGCTTTTGAAGACTACCCAAATAGGAGATATGTGAATGGTAAAGTAACCTACGTGGATGCTATTGACATAGATAGATTTTCTGTACATGAGCTAAATGTTGTAATTGAAGACTTAGGTTATGATGGTAGAAGTCTTATGTTATACCATTATAAAAGACCAAACATGTCTTTAGATGTTGGATTGCATTCCTTAGCAAGTGATCAAGATGTTCACAGTCTAAGTGCCTACATTGCCGAAACCAAATTGATAGAAGTGTATGTTGAACACGATAAAACCAATGTAAAGCCATATTATGGAACACCTCACAAGACTTATTGAGGAACTTACTGAGCAAGAACCTGTTACTATTAATAAACCATCATGCTCTAAATGGTAAAGGAGTGTACCATTGACACTGGCCGCATATTGTGACCGGACACCCGACCCAGCAACAGGTGCATTCCCCGGTAAATCACCTAACAATGATATCCACACCTCTGCTTGGGCTCGATATACGAGACCCAGCATTTTCAGCACAGAGGGGGACCCACGTTTCAACGGAGGCTGGTGGCCACAAGGAGGGTTTCACGGGGTTCGAACCCGGGACCTCCCACATAGGAGGCCCAAGTCTTACCAACCGCGCCCACCCTTGTGGTTATAAGAGATTAATGTTAGAGGCTGCTACTGTAGAGCCATATTATGGAACACCTCACAAGACAGTCGTTATTGAGGAACTTATTGAGCAAGAACCTGCTACTATTAATAAACCATCATGCTCTAAGAGATTAATGTTAGAGGCTGCTACCATTGAAGAACCCGTGGTTGGTATTCAAGAACAAAACATTCATAATACTCATACTGAAGAACCTGAGGCTGCTACCATTGAAGAACCACTGACTTCCATTTATGAAGAACGTTTTGATGCTAGTGAAGATAGTGATGACAGTGAAGATAGTGATTTTATTGTGGATGAAGATAACATTCTCCATGATGTTGAAGTCGATATGAGAGACTTCCATTTAAGCGTTGATAAGGATGCAGATTTCACGGGTTCCATAAGGAATGATCAAAATGTCAACGAAACTGAAAATGTTAACCCACTTGAAGATGTGAATTATGATTCATTTGACAGTGATTGTGGTTATGAAAATGATGATCCGTTAACCATAGTTCGAAGAAGAAAGTTGAAGGAAATTAGGAAACAAGGTGAGTCAGAAAATGTGATCCATAAAACTATGTATTATGTAGCTCAGACATTTGGTAGTTCAAATGAAGACAAAAGCTTGGTTAAACGTCATGCAATTGAGACAAGAAGAATGTTGAAGATTCTAAAAAACGATAAAAAAAGAGTTAGGGTTGTTTGTGTAGGCTCATGCCCAGTTTGACTGAAGAAGGTACTGGTCAACAGAGTCAACATAGTCAACCGAGTCAAGAGAATCAAGTGAAAAAAAAAGATAAAGTTAAAGATAAAAAGACAAAAAAACAGAAAGTAGTGGTGGGCCCAAAAAATAAAGGGGGAAGGGGGAAAAAGACAGATCCAGGTGAAATAACTTGTCCATGGGTTTTACATGTGGCTAAGATTAAAACAGTGAAACGTGGATGGTGAAGACATTATTTGATGAACATAGGTGTTACCAATCTAGAGATATAAGGCATTGCACCTATAACTTCCTCTATCATCAAATTGTTGACCAACTAGAGAGTAACCCAGATATTCCACCAAGAGCCTTGAAAGAGCAATTTGAAAAGGATCTACAACTTGGTGTTTCAAACATGAAGGCTTACATGGCAAATAGATTGGCTGTACAACATTTGCAGGAGATCATAAGGAACAATATGCTTGTTTACGACATTACATAGAAGAGTTGATGTTCAGAAACCCAGGTACCACTGTTAAAATCCATGTTGAACCATGTAATCCTAGGCTCCACACAAGAGTTTTTAAACGTATTTATATATGTTTGGGAGCCTTGAAACAAGGGTTTAGAGCACTTGGTAGGGAGATGCTAGGGTTAGATGGGGCTTTCATGAAGGAACCATGTCCTGGTCAATTATTGAGTGCGGTTGGAGTAGATTCAAACAACGGGATCTATCATGTGGCTTATGGGAATGTTGAGTCAGAAAGCAAATAGTCTTGGCAGTGGTTTCTCGAGTGTCTTGGTGATGATTTAGATCTAACTACTTGGTCAAATTTCACATTTGTTAGTGACAGACAAAAGGTATTCATCCATCTACTTACTTTTTATACTTACTGTTTATACATAATGTTTATACACTCTGTTTGAAACATTTCAGGGCCTCCTTCCTGCTATTGTGTCAGTATTTCTAAATGCTGAGCATATGTATTATCTTAGACATATCCATGAAAATATGAAACTCAAGTGGAGAAGACTAGCCTATAAAAACCACTTGTGGAAGTGTGCTTCTGCCTCACAGAATTTGAAATAGCTATGGAGGATTTTAAAAGTTTCAGTGAAGATGCATACAAGTGGTTGGCTAAAATTTCACCCCATTGTTGAAGCAAATCCCATTTCTCAGGTAGAGCAAAATCAGACATAGTACTGAATAATATGTGTGAAGTTCTGAATAGACAGCTTGTTAATAGGAGAGACAAACCAATCATAACAGCTCTAGAATACACTAGGGAATATCTGATGAACAGGATTGTTAATGTTTTGAAAGTAATAGACACTTGTGATGGGCCACTATGTAACACCGCAAAATTTAGAAAACGTTTTTTTTTTAAAGGTGCGGAAGCATAAAGATAATAGATAAGTTTTAGGTTTAGGTTTACAAACCAAACGTCCTAAAATAAACTCCAAATAATAATAATATTTAAACGGTGTTAATAAACGATATGACTCATTTTACAAAACATATCCAACTGAGCTTGGTCACTCATTCCGTCCAAAGCATCGATCAACCTGAAAAGAGTCAACGAGGGAGGGATTAACACAAAGCTAAGTGAATGAACAAAATCTACAAATTATGTAAAGCACAAATTATGTAATCTACATAATCTAAACATAATCTACAAATTATGTAAAGCACAACAAGCAAGCACAAACATTTCCACGATCGATAATCCACTTAACCACTTGATCACTTAATCACATAACCACTGTTCCACTTTAACCGTGTAACCTCTTAATTCAGGTAACCACTTAACCACTCTTCCACTTTAACCGTGTAACCTCTTAATTCAAGTAACCACTTAACCAGTGTTCCACTTTAACCGTGTAACCTCTTAATCCAGGTAACCACTTAACCATTGTTCCACTTTAACCGTGTAACCTCCTAATTCAGGTAACCACTCAACCACATAATCACTATTTGTTCAAGAAGCTTGGTGGTCCTGCCGGAGCCTAAAACCATCATCGGCCCAATGACGGTACCCAATAGCGCTGTACCCAACTCCCCGGTAAACCCCCTTACGTATAACGCATATAGGTAAGGTCCGAATACCATATGAGTCGATACACTATGCCCAGCCGCATGACTTCTCAAAACCTCAATTGCCACTAAACGAGTCGGTTGCCACTAACCGAGTTATTGCTAACAATCTAGCTAAGCCTCTTCACATATGTTCACATAACCTATTTAATCTCAACACAATTAAATAGGTAACATGCAAGCAATTTAGATACGAAGAATCGCGTTCCAGTCCTGAAATAACAGAGCACCACTAACGGATCAGCACTAACGGGATCAGCATTTACTGACCAGCACTAACAGGATCAGCATTAACTGACCAGCACTAACGGGATCATAATTAACTGACCATCACTAATGGGATCAGCATTAACTGACCAACACTAACAGGATCAGCATTAACTGACCAGCACTAACGGGATCAGCATTAACTGACCAGCACTAACAGGATCAGCATTAATTGACCAGCACTAATGGGATCAACATTAACTGATTAGCATTAACGGGATCAGCATTAACTGACCAGCACTAACAGGATCAGCATTAACTGACCAATACTAACTGAGCAATACCAACGGAGCAATACTAACGGAGCAATACTAACTGATTGCAATACCAACGGAGCAATACTAACAGAGCGATACTAACTGATTGCAATACCAACGAAGCAATACTAAAGGAGCGATACTAATTGATTGCAATACCAACGGAGCAATACTAACTGATTGCAACCAAACACAAGTTGGAGATTAAATCCACTCACCTTTACTTCCAACTGCCGAACTCAGAGATCTAATGTTTCTGAGTCTCGATCCTAGTTCCTGTACACCAAAGAATATTGAGTTAGTAATCGGTATTAACAATAATAAACAATGTTAACAATGTTAACCACTTACTTTCCACAAAGTGTTACCAATACCAATACTAACACATAAACATGTCAGAACCACAAATACTTATACAAATCAAGCTACTAAGCCATTTTACTACCAAATGGCCCAAACGGGTCAAAACCCAAACATAGTTCTAATACTACTAAATCTCAACTTTTAACCCACATAAACACCACATTTAGCAAGTCATGACTAACTACATAATTTAACCAAATCAACACATTTCTAGACCAAGTATTTTACCCAATATCACTAGTTTAACAAACATGTTATCTTAACATAATAAACAACCTCAACCCTCAAATCCTTAAGAAATCCAAGGTTTGACAAAACCTATCTTCTTCAAACCTCCATTAATGGAGCTCGAAGGTGAGTTTCATCAAAACTTAGTTTCTTGCCCCAAATAACCACACAATACATGTAAAAGCTTGAATAAACATGTAATCTAACATCTAACACACGATTCACCCACAAACTTCAAGAATCATAAACCATCGTTTAACCAACTTGCATGAAATCAATAACAAACACATGTAGAATGAAGCTCACCTCAAGGCCTACTCAAGAATGAGTTAGAATTTAGATTGAGCAAGAACCAAGCCCTAGATCTTCAAAAGACACCAAGAACAAGCAAGAAGGTGAAGAGGGGTTTTATAGAGAAGTTAGAGAGAGAAAAGGCACATGCAGTCTTGTTGTGTGTGTGTTGTATGTGTCGATATGTAACTGAGAGGAGAGAATGAGGTTTCGACAGCTCCTTCAAAACGTGGCACAAGGGGAAAACAACAGGTGCACCTTTCATTTAATAACAGTGTCAAAAGGGTATCCGGTCCACAGTTAATTCATTTAAAATATTAAACGGACTCCATTTTCAAAAGCGGATATATTTTCGGGATCGAAATTCTAAAGTGAATCTAAAAATATAGAAATCACATAATCATTTAAACATTTCAGAATTCGGATATTTTAATCCCTTGATTAAAATATCACAAAAAGACAAAAGGCCAAACAATTCTTTTAACATTTAATCAATAATTTCACCTAAGGTCAAATAGATATTTATTAAATACCAATATTTACCTAAAACTACTAGGCCAGTTTTAGGATGTTACAACTGTACCCTCCTTAAAAGGATTCCGTCCCCGGAATCCAATCGCAATATTTCTACCACAAAATATCTCGTTTTGCCTTCAACTTCCATTCCAATTAAGACATCACACTATGTCCCCGCTTGACATCGACATTTCAGTTATCAATCAAATCATCTCGATACTGAAATAGCAATTACCATTCGTGGTTCAGTTAGCACTCCACATGTCACAAAAGTAATCCACAAACACACACACACACACACACACACACACACACACACACATATATATATATATATATATATATATATATATATATATATATATATATATATATATATATCTTTTTTATAAAAAAAAAATTCTAACACCCAGTCACAATAATTTTCGCAAGTCTCCAGAACTTACTCGTTTCCCTTTAATCTAACAATATTTACAATCTAGCATAGTTTGATTCGTTAAAGGACTCACAATTTTAAGAATTTCCAATAAAAGTTTATCGTCTTAATCAACTGATTTCAATATTACACTTTCATCGGATACATTCACGTCAAATTTATTTTATATATTTTTTTTTTTTTTTGCATACTAGGCACAAACAGGTCAAATCGAGCAATTCTTCGTAACACTATCGAAGTCCTTTGTTAACAATACTTCTAACAATCATATACTATTTCATGCATAATTGGCCATATTATAAAGATGTCAAAATTCTACAAAGCCATGTTGCACGTTTTGACGAAACTAGTCAAAGTTACACAATTCAAGTCTAAACCACTCATCTCTTTACAAACATGGTAATATAATAACAATATCTTTTGTACTCAATTGCCAAAACCAACTCATGCAATTATCAAACGATCATCATCATAATCAAGGTCTAGCAATTATAAAATGCATTCAATCAAGTTTTGACATTAATTACCTCTAATGGGTCAAAATTTAGAAATTTATCATCACAGTTCCAAACATACAACTAACGGTTCTTTAAACATGTCAAACTCATGTTATGACTAATAAGCCTTTTCAATTAAATGTTAACTTTTCCTTAGACTCAAGTCAACCAATTACAATTCAACTAGTTCTTGACTTTTACTTATAGGTCATCCAAATAGCAAGATAAATTCATCAATTCAGTTCACAATTAAGCATAAACAACATTCATCATTTCTAACATGCTATTTGATCCAAGGATATATCTCTTAAGGCATAAAACCTTAAAACCTTAATTCGAAAACTTTTATTACAATTATCCAAACGTTATCATCACTTGAGTAATTTACAAATTACCAATTTATACTATGATCAAATTTATTAACATAAATCATTTTAATATAACCATCAAATTCAAACACTAGATTTAAGTATAAATCATCAATTTAAAAACTTTTCTCAAATAATTTCATAATTAGTGTAATCATTTAACAAACTCATTTATTTTCAATTATTATTATCGCAAGTCAACTCAAAATGTTCTACACATACAGTTCATTAGTCACTTTTCAGACTCCAAAATCAACATAGGAAGCAAATCAGTATCTTATCATAAACATTTCAGGTCATTCGGATATTTAACATTGACTAACTGTCATAATTAATGGATATAACGAAAGCGAACATCAATTTTATTCACATTGGACAGACATTTCCTAGTCTCACTATACAAGTCACTACATGTGACCCGACAGGTCACAGTAAAAGTTTTATCATTACACATAACAAACATTAGTCCTACTTGGACTATTCAATTCACGTCAATGATTACATCCATTTTAATGCTTTACATTAAGGATATTCACAACAATTACTAGCATACTGAATTTATCTATGGTCACATATATTGTGACCGAATCCGACATACAACCAATCATCTTCACTTCTCCTGAAGCGAATGAACAACTAAGACAACTATTTTCAACCTATCACCAATTTGCACATACATAAATGAGCAACTTTAACCACCGAGACACTATGTGTGTCCCGACAAACAAGAAAAACAATCTCTTATAACATTTATTCATAAATTTGATTAAACTAGACTAATCTATCCATCATATCACCCTAAACTTAGTCCAAGTTCCATTAAATAAAGACATGAAAGCATGCATCATTTATATCTATAAAACTCCCGACACAGACGATGTATCCCAAACCAATAAGCAATCAATTATTCCAATTCGGGTGACATAAAACACCAACGGTAAGCAGTTCAGTTCATCACAACATTTCACTAATCCTAATTAAGCGACCTACTCAATTAATAATTCTACATAAGCACGAGTATTGAGTTTCATAAAACATACCCGTATTATTATCAGATGTGGTAGCATCTTCCACTGTCGTCCGATAAGCTTTACTCACGGGTGGCGGTTGACCCTTCCTCTTTTGCCCCGTGAACGACCCACCGCCCGAACCAAAACACAGATTCTCTCTCGATGGACAATTACCCGATCTATGACCCTCTTTCTTACAGTTCCAACAAACACTACGAGGAAATTCACAATAATCTCCCGCGTGTCCTACTGTCCCATATCGGACACATCGCACAGTCTGTTGGCTACATGGTCCTGAATGAGAATTTCTACAATTATTACACCATTGAGTCCTTTGAGATTTCTTTTCTACAGTCGATGAAGATTCCCCGAACACCACCGTACTTGACCCATAATCCACTTTCTTTTCCAAAGGACATTTACTCCTTTCATGTCCCTCACTTTGACAATTCCAACACACATCTCGTGGAAACTTGCAATCCTTACCCTCATGTCCCAGTTGACCACAACTCTTGCACTTCCTTTTCCGAACAGTGCACATCCCAACATGAGCAGACCTACAATTACGACACCATGGGTTCTTTTGACCTGATCTGTGGACAGACTGCTTACGAGTCATGCTCCCCGGTTGTTTATAAGCACCTGGTTGTCCTAACCCTAGATGTGAAGGGATTCCCAAGTGTGGGTAGAGATAAAATCCATGATGTGGAAGTGGATAATTTATCTGAGGTGGAAAAGGTTGGTTCATTTGTGGTAGGACTGGATAATTCGCTAGTGGTCTGGTTGATGGAAAGGTGAATTGCAATGAGGAGCGGATCAAGGGGTTCATTTCTATGATGGTACTAAATGGAGTATCATGTGTTTGTGCAACCCAGTTTTGTCGTTGTAGTCGGTGTACCTGGTTTCTCAAAGTATCCTTGAGTTCCTTGTTTCTAGATTCCAATACTAGAATGTACTCCTCACTAGTCATTTTATTACCACCGGAGGCCGTTGCTCCAACGTTTCCGGGGGTCGTGGTTGGCGGGCCGATCTCCAACAAATCATCATTAGTAGCCATTCCTGCTACAAACACAACATCTCACCAAGGCTTAGTTTAAATCGTTAGTAACTACATACTAACTACAACTAACTTCATTCACCGTTTCTCTAATCCCGCTCGTCCGGAATGCCCGACCAAACTCGAGCCACGATTTGGGAATGAAACACCTAAACGTGTATCCATCGCCAAACCGAAGCTCTGATACCAAGTTGTAACACCGCAAAATTTAGAAAGCGTTTTTTTTAAAGGTGCGGAAGCATAAAGATAATAGATAAGTTTTAGGTTTAGGTTTACAAACCAACTGTCCCAAAATAAACTCCAAATAATAATATTATTTAAACGGTGTTAATAAACGATATGACTCATTTTACAAAATATATCCAATTGAGCTTGGTCACTCATTCCGTCCAAAGCACCGATGAACCTGAAAAGAGTGAACGAGGGAGGGATTAACACAAAGATAAGTGAATGAACATAATCTACAAATTATGTAAAGCACAACAAGCAAGCACAAACATTTCCACGATCGATAATCCACCTAACCACTTGATCGCTTAATCACATAACCACTGTTCCACTTAACCAGTGTTCCACTTTAACCGTGTAACCTCTTAATTCAGGTAACCACTTAACCACTGTTCCACTTTAACCGTGTAACCTCTTAATTCAGGTAACCACTTAACCACTGTTCCACTTTAACCGTGTAACCTCTTAATTCAGGTAACCACTCAACCACATAATCACTATTTGTTCAAGAAGCTCGGTGGTCCTGCCGGAGCCTAAAACCATCGTCGGCCCAACGACGGTACCTGATAGCGCTGTACCCAAGTCCGCGGTAAACCCCCTTACGTATAACGCATATAGGTAAGGTCCGAATACCATATGAGTCGATACACTATGCCCAGCCGCACTGACTTCTCAAAACCTCGATTGCCACTAACCGAGTCGGTTGCCACTAACCGAGTTATTGCTAACAATCTTGGTAAGCCTCTTCACATATGTGCACATAACCTATTTAATCTCAACACAATCAAATTGGTAACAGACGAGCAATTTAGATACGAAGAATCGCGTTCCAGTCCTTAAATAACAGAGCAGCACTAATGGATCAGCACTAACGGGATCAGCATTAACTGATCAGCACTAACGGGATCAACATTTACTGACCAGCACTAACAGGATCAGCATTAACTGACCAGCACTAACAGGATCAGCATTAACTGACCAGCACTAAGGGGATCAGCATTAACTGACCAGCACTAACATGATCAGCATTAACTGACCAGCACTAACGGGATCAGCATTAACTGAGCAGCACTAACGGGATCAACATTAACTGACCAGCACTAATGGGATCAGCATTAATTGATCAGCACTAACGGGATCAGCATTAACTGACCAGCACTAACAGGATCAGCATTAACTGACCAATACTAACTGAGCAATATGTTGAGGAGCAATACTAACGGAGCAATAATAACTGATTGCAATACCAACGGAGTAATACTAACGGAGCGATACTAACTGATTGCAATACCAACGGACCAATTCTAACGGAGCGATACTAACTGATTGCAATACCAACGGAGCAATACTAACTGATTGCAACCAAACACAAGTTAGAGATTAAATCCACTCACCTTTACTTCCAACTGCCGAACTCAGAGGTCTAATGTTTCTGAGTCTCGATCCCAGTTCCTGTACACCAAAGAATATTGAGTTAGTAATCGGTATTATCAATAATAACCAATGTCAACAATGTTAACCACTAACTTTCCACAAAGTGTTACCAATACCAATACTAACACATAAACATGTCAGAACCACAAATACTTATACAAATCAAGCTACTAAGCCATTTTACTACCAAATGGCCCAAACGGGTCAAAACCCAAACATAGTTCTAATACTACTAAATCTCGACTTTTAACCCACATAAACACCACATTTAGCACGTCGTGACTAACTACATAATTTAACCAAATCAACACTTTTCTTGACCAAGTATTTTACCCAATATCACTAGATTATCTTTTTGACCCAAATCATCCAAATACTAACTAGTTTATTTCACAAAATCCACCAATACTTGAAAATCAACATAGGTAATTTACCATACATGTTATCTTAACATAATAAACAACCTCAACCCTCAAATCCTTAAGAAATCCAAGGTTTGACAAAACCCATCTTCTTCCAACCTCCATTAATGGAGCTCGAAGGTGAGTTTCATCAAAACTTAGTTTCTTCCCCCAAATAACCACACAATACATGTAAAATCTTGAATAAACATGTAATCTAACATCTAACACAAGATCCACCCACAAAACTTCAAGAATCATAAACCCTAGTTTAACCAACTTGCATGAAATCAATAACAAACACATGTAGAATGAAGCTCACCTCAAGGCCTACTCAAGAATGAGTTTAGAATTTAGATTGGGCAAGAAACAAGCCCTAGATCTTCAAAAGACACCAAGTACAAGCAAGAAGGGGAAGAGGGGTTTTAGAGAGAAGTTAGAGAGAGAAAAGGCACATGCAATCTTGTTGTGTGTGTGTTGTATGTGTCGATATGTAACTGAGAGGAGAGAAGGAGGTTTTGACAACTCCTTCAAAACGTGGCACAATGGGAAAACAACAGGTGCACCATTCATTTAATAACAGTGTCAAAAGGGTATCCGATCCACAGTTAATTCATTTAAAATGTCAAACGGAAGGAAGACTACAAATGAAATTCAAAACAGAAGAAATAGTACAAAAGTCCAAACAGTTACTTGTGGTAGATGTGGTAATGAGGGTCATAATATTAGGAAGTGTACATGGCCAATTGTTGCAGGTGGTGCAGGTTCTAGTGGGTCAAAGAGGAAGAATAATGATCCCAGTGTTGCAGGTTCCAGTGGTTCAAAGAAGAAGAAGGCTGTTGAAACTGGTGCAGGATCAAGTAGGTCAAAGAAGAAGTAGTCATGTTGAAACTGGTGCAGGATAAGTTGTTATCTTTTGAAATGTTATCTTTTGTTAACTTTTGGTATTAGTTGTACTTTTGTAATGAGTGAATTGTGTTGTCTTTTGTTATCTTTTGTTATCAATATTACCTTGTAATGACATTTGGTGCTTTGAACTTTTGGTATTAGTATTACTTTTGGTATTTTTGAACTTTTGGTATTAGTATGTCATACATAAAAGTAGCATTTTTGTCAATCCAATTGTGCAGTTTTCATTACAACAAAAGTAGCAGTTTCATTACAACAAAAGAAAAATACACTGCAAATCCTAATTAATACACTGCTGTTTTGATACACCTATGTTAGATAATACACTGCAGTTTTCCAAATGCAAATCCTATTTTACTATGAACACATAAACTCCAAATGCTATCCAGCTATAGATTAACCAAAGCTTGAATCTTCTTGCTTCACTTTTTGCATCATTTAGCTTCTCATCAACCTTATTCTTTGACTTTAATAATCCAGGTATTATATTCATTGATCGGGGACACATAGGGGGTCAATCCATCCTATAAAGCTGCAATTACAATTCTGGGAGAAAAGATTTGAAATTTAGACCAAAACTAGAAAATCAAAAATTGTAAAGTTATTACCTGCCGTGGACAACCATAGAATCGTCGCCCAGGGTTTCTATCGGTCCACGAAGTAAGAATTAATGCTTCTTGACCACACCTGCAGATCGCCATTGATGGACCTTGGATTAGGGTTTTTATGCGTCTGGGGTGAAAGGGACGAAGGAGGAGTGATAGGGGAGAGGGATTTTCTATTTTAAAAGGAAGATATTCTGAAGAAGGGGAAAAAAGGCGTACGCTACCCTCGTGTGCAAACCACGTGATCGTATTAAACGTCCAAATTAAACGTCACTGTCAACAAAGGACCAAACGTGCAAAATCGGTAAACATAAAGGACTACACTTGTCGAATTAAAAGATTAGGACCACACTTGCAATGTGCTATCATCTTAAAGGACCATTTGTGTAATTAAATCTTAAAAGAATGAGAAAAGAAAATGAAAGAATAAGGGTAAATAATAGAAATTGTCCATGTGGTATATCCGATTCTATATTTCTGTCCCTAAACTTTTTTTGTTGGTTTTTTTGTCCTTAAAGATTTTTGGATTTCACTTTTCTATCCTTCCATCCAAACTCCTCCGTTAACTAACGATATTTTTGTCAATTTCCCCATATTACCCCTATTTTAACTCTCTTTTTACATTTTTCACAGCACAATTCTTCATCTTCTTCACCCATTTGATGAACCCTAATTCTAAATCTAAATTACAGATTCATAACAAAAATCAATGTATTGAATATTAGAAATATAATCAGAAAGTTAAATGTAATTTGCTCTTGAACAACAGCATCAAAATTCACCTCCGTCTCAATCTCCTTCTCCGCTGTCTCAATTCCTCTCTCCGTTGCTTCAAGCCCTTTCTCAGCCGACTTTATCCATTCCTTCACGATCTGCTCCGCTTCCTCCTGAGCTTCTTCCTTAATCCAAACAGTCCAATATCTTCTGCCATTGACGGCATCTCCATTGCCGTCGTTGCTGTCATTAGAAACAACGTTTCAACAGCCATATTCTCACAACATTTCCACCAGATCTTCAGATCTGGTCTTCTTCAGATCTTCACAACGTTTCCACCATATTCTCACAACATTTCCACCAGATCTTCAGATCTGGTCTTCTTCGGATCTTCACAACGTTTCTACAACCGTCGTCTGTGGATCTTGTTTCCTACGGTGAAGATACAGTTGTCGCATCCGGCGATGGTGGTGATGGTTCGGCCGGAGAAGATGATCGGAGGTGCGGTGGTGGCGACGAGTATCAGATTCAGCAGTTAAAACATAAATCAACCTGATTCATGAGTAGCGCCATTGTTGATTTTTTAATGATTTGGGTTTTCCTTTACGATATGAGATTTTTGAAACTTGATAGATTTGAATATTTTGATTCAATGGAAATTATATTGTGAAGTTGATGTTGATCTTGACATTGTGCCACCATTTAGGATTTTGTATTTGTAATTTTAGGTTTATTGACATTTTTAGGTTTAATTGTGGGATGAAGAATATGGTGAGAGTAAGGAGAGGGATGAAGATTAAGACTAGAGATGAAGAACACAAAAAGGACGAAAATACCCATATCTTTTTGGCATTTTTCGTCAGTTAACAGAGGATTTTGGACGGATGGACAGAAAAGTAAAATCCAAAAATCTTTTAGGACAAAAAAACCGACAAAAAAATTTAGGGACAGAAATGCAGAATCGGGTATACCACAGGGACAATTTCTGTAATTTACCCAAAGAATAAACTACAAGAAATAACAGGGATGAAACCTACAAAATAGAAAATAGATTTAATTACACGTTTGGTCCTTTAAGTTGATACCGAATTTCACGTTTGGTCATAAACTTTCAATTCCGACAAGTGTAGTCATTTATGTTGACCAATTTGTCACGTTTGGTCCTTTAGGCCAAATGAAATTAACTTTTTCTGTTAAGTCTCCCCATGTGCAATGCACATAAGGGTATTTTTGTCTTTTCCATTTACTTTTACAAAACTTAAAAACAAATATATATATATATATATATATATATATATATACAACCATTCATGCATCAGGTACACACTTGCTTGAACATACATATTTCATTCTTCCTCCAAAATCAAAACCCTAAAAACCCAAAATCAAATTTCATTTCTACTTTCTAGATCTGCAAAGGGTACACAATAAAATCGAGAATAAGATTTTGCAAATCGAAACCTGCAAATCAACCTGCCAAGTCAAACTAGATTTGTTCCTACTGTACTTGTTTCTTGTTACGATTGAATATACTCAGGGATTTCAAAACATTAAAACATTTTGATTTCAAAACATCATACTAAAATCATCATAACCCAAAATTATCCTAAAATTGATTTCAGAACATTTTCAAATCTAATCTGTGAGAGAGATGGAGAGACGGAGGAAGAGGAGTGGTGTTGGGCGGTGTTGGTGCAGAGTTGGTCGGCTATGACCGGAGATGGTGGTCGGAAAATAGAGAAATGACATGTAAGTAACATAATACATCGCCGCCGCCCACTTCTTTTCTTCTTCAGCGGACAGTGGCGCCCTCATCCCCTCCGCCCGTTCTCTTTCTCCGGCGACATCACCATGGGTTTAGGAGTTTTTTATTCCACATCTGCAAAGAGTTTTCATTTGTTTGTTTGGGAGTTGTTGTTTCCAGATCTGCAAGGAGTTTTCATTTGTTTGTTTGCGAGTTTCTTGTTTCCAGATGGTGGCCTTATTAGCTTCAACCGCCGCCAGGCTTGCAGCGGCAGCCGGAAAAAATCGAATCTTTCCGGCAGGCTGTAAACAATCCGGTGAACTGTGATGGGTGTTGGTTTTATTGGATGATTATATTCGATGGTAATGTGTTCTTTGATGAATGAAACAGAGCATTTCAAGTGGTGGCGGACCGGAGGTGGTTGGTTTTGTTGGAGAAGATGAAGTCGGTGAATGTAAATGTACCTAATGCATAAAAATTATGTACAAATATCTGATTTTTAGTTTTTGTGAAAATTAATATGTGAGGACAAAAATACCCTCACATGTTGATACGGATCTAACCCTATTTGAAGACCCGACCCGTGTTACAACATCACGACCCGAATCACCAATTAGTGGCTAAACGGGTCGTCCGGATTCTCAAAGGCTTCCAACCAAGTTTCGTATTTATCTATTACTTCTAGTTTATCTTATTAGGATTATTAGGACTTATGTTTTTGTTTCCTTATCGTAGTACATTTAGGATTTATCTTTTCTAGCTTTATATATATCCATGTATTTGGTTGGTTGGAAGTCAAGTTTTAATAAAAGAATTTCTTTGTTCTTGAACGTATTGTTCTTAATAATTTCGGTTGGCCGAAACGCAACACAAGGCTCGAGGTTTCTCGCCTTCACTTTTACGAATCCGTATCAAGTGGTATCAGAGCACTAGGTTATCAGGATGTCAGGCCGTGAGGAAGATCGTCTTCAACACCGTAGATTCGCCGCCCGAGGCAACGGTCATGAACAACGTGACCCGCGAGATGTCGCTGAGATCGAACGGCTACAACAACGGATTCGCGAGCTCGAAGTAAACCAATTCGATCAATCCGACCAAGATGATTCCGCGACCGAATCTCTCACGTGGAATGGCGAGGACGAGTACAACATTTTTGCCCGAAGAACCCACAGTCGTCCATCACCACAGCGACCCACTGATCCGTTACGAGCTTTAGGGATTCGACCACAAATTCCCGAGTTTGAAGGCCGTATGCAACCGGATGATTTTATCGATTGGATGCAAACAGTTGAACGCATCTTCGATCTTCAACAAAAACCCGAAAACCTGAAGGTAAAACTCGTTGCTATTCGTTTAAAAAAATATGCTTCTTTATGGTGGGAACATGTGCAACAACAACGTTATCGACAAGGTAAAAGTAAGGTCGAAACGTGGGCAAAGATGAAACGATTAATGCAATCCAAATTTCTTCCCATAAATCATAAACAAGACTCGTTTTTAGACTATCATAATCTAAAACAGAAATCACTGCCCGTGGAAGAATTTTTAATCGAATTTGAAAGACTTCGAATGCGATGTGGTATTGAAGAAGACGACGAACAGGTCATCGCTCGTTTTATGGGCACATTACGATCGGAAATTTCGGACGTGGTAATGTTGCAACAGTATTGGTATTTTTCTGATGTGTGTAGGTTAGCCCAACGGGTCGAAAAACAATTGGCGAATAAAAACCGGACCACACCACCGCGTTTCACAAACCGACCACAAGCTGCCTCGACCACACCTAGTCGAACCGGTCAGACCAAAACCGAGCCAGGCACTACCTCTAATGTGGCCGCGGGAACACAATCAAACACCCTTCGGTGCTTCAAATGCCAAGGAATTGGCCACTTAAAACGAGATTGCCCAAGTGCACATCAAAAGGGAAAGTGTGTACTGTTGTTATTGATGGCGGCAGTTGCAAGAATATTGTAGCGTCCTCTATGGTGGAAAAACTAAACCTATCCCTACAACCTCATCCCGAACCGTACCAACTTACATGGTTTAAAAAGGGCAACGTCATCAAAGTCACACATCGTTGCCCTGTTTAGTTTTCTATTGGCAATAAATATACCGATGAATTGTGGTGTGAAGTCCTTCCTATGGACGCTTGCCATTTATTGCTAGGACGCCCGTGGCAATATGACAGGCGCGCCAAACACGATGGGTTTCGCAATACATACTCCTTCAAAAAAGATGGTATTCACATTACCCTTGCACCACTCGACCCACGGGACGGCGGTGCCGAAGCAATGTTGGTGTCCGGACCCGTTTTCACCAATATCACAAAACAGCCTTCCACGAGTACGGGAACCATTATTTTTGGCCTCCTAATTGCCGAAGAAAATCAAGTCAGCCTGCAAGTACCGTCCGAAGTACACCCTTTACTTGCGGAATTTAGTGATGTCTTTCCCGATGAAATCCTTTTGGCCTTCCCCTTGAACGTGACATCCAACATTGCATTGATTTCCTTCCAGGCTCAAGCATTCCAAACAAACCCGCTTATCGGATGAACCCAAAAGAATTTACCGAATTGCATCGACAAGTCACCGAACTATTGGAAAAAGGCCTCATCCGGGAAAGCATGAGCCCGTGTGCCGTTCCCGCTCTTCTCGTCCCAAAACCTGGGGGAAAGTTTCGCATGTGTATTGATAGCCGAGCGGTCAACAAAATTACAATTAAATATCGTTTCTCCATCCTGCGATTTGACGATCTACTCGATCACCTACATGGAGCTTCCGTTTTCTCTAAAATTGATCTCCGCATACCATCAAATTTGCATGCGTCCCGGCGACGAGTGGAAAACCGCATTTAAGACTCGCGATGGTCTATACGAGTGGATGGTTATGCCGTTCGGGTTATCAAATGCCCCGAGTACGTTCATGCGGTTGATGAATTATATTTTCAAACCATTCATTGGACATTGTGTCGTCGTTTATTTCGATGACATCTTGGTTTTTAGCAAAAATGTTCCACAACATTTGGTGCACCTTCGGGATATTTTCAGGGTCTTGCGTGAACAAAAATTGTATGCTAACACAACTAAATGCCACTTCTTAACGTCAGAAGTCATCTTTTTGGGTTACCTTGTATCCGGTAATGGTATTCGCATGGATGAGTCCAAAATCTCAGCAATCACCACGTGGCCATCGCCAACATCCCTTCATGACGTTCGGAGCTTCCACGGCCTTGCTTCATTTTATCGGAGATTTATACGTAACTTTAGTACCATCGTGGCCCCAATTACCGAAGGATTAAAGCAAAGCAAGTTCACATGGTCGACTTCCGCACAAAAAGCGTTTGAAACGCTAAAACAAGCAGTCACACAGGCGCCCGTTTTAGCACTCCCCATCTTCGACCTCGTCTTTTCAGTCGAGTGCGATGCGTCGGGGGTCGGTATTGGCGGTGTTTTGAGCCAACAACAACGTCCCATTGCATTTTTAGTGAAAAAATAAGTGACACGAGACGCCGGTATAGTACGTATGATAAAGAGTTCTACGCCATTGTTCGAAGCCTTGAATATTGGCGCCACTATCTTTTACCGAGAGAGTTTGTTCTATATTCCGACCACCAAGCTCTTAAGTTTATTCAAGGTCAAACTAAACTCAACACAAGGCATGCAAAGTGGGTTGAGATGCTTCAAGACTTTAATTTTGTTATTAGACACAAAGCCAGTTCCGCTAACTCGGTCGCCGATGCTTTGAGCCGCCGGCCGTCACTAACCACATCCATCGCATTTGAGGTACATGGATTTCAATCCTTTACCAATTTATATCAAGATGACCCGGATTTTGGTACTATTTGGACCAACAATACCTCTAGACCTTACCGTGAGTTTGTGCAAAAAAACGGTTTACATTATAAGGGTCATCGCTTGTGCGTGCCACTTTCCTCGTTTAGAGAAGCAATCATCCTGGAATGTCACCAACGCGCACTAGCCGGACATTTTTGCCGTGACAAAACCGTAGCATTGGTCCAAGATCGATTTTTTTGGCCGAAACTCATTCGGGACGTGTCAAAAATCCTAAAACGGTGTCGCATTTGTCATATCGCCAAGACGCACCATACAAACCAGGGTCTTTATACTCCGTTACCAACACCTGAACGCCCGTGGGAAGACGTAAGTCTTGATTTCGTCTTAGGTTTACCGATGACACAACGCAAGAAAGACTCAATGATGGTTGTCGTTGATCGATTTTCAAAAATGGCTCATTTCCTCCCATGCGTAAAAACGTTTGATGCATCACAAGTGGCGAGACTATACTTTGATCAAATTGTTCGATTACATGGTGTTCCCAAAACTATCATTTCTGATCGTGATGTTAAATTTGTTAGCCATTTTTGGCGTACTTTGTGGAAACGATTGGGTGCTAAATTGCAATTTAGTAGTTCTCACCATCCACAAACGGATGGCCAAACAGAAGTTACAACCGAAGTTTAGGAAATTTACTTCGAAGTTTAGTTGGCACTAACCCTAAAAAGTGGGATCTTGTTCTTCCACAAGCCGAGTTTGCTTATAATCGGTCAACACATAGTTCTACCGGACGCAGTCCCTTCCTTGTCGTCTATGGACGAAATCCTTTTACTCCGTTAGATTTGGCGCCGTCACTTGAAAAGCCACATTTTAGTGCCGACGGAGACGAGCAGGCTACGCAAATTAAGTTGTTGCATGAACAGGTGCGTGAACAAATCGTCAAACATAATTTGCAGTATCAAGCCAGGGCAAACAAACATCGCAAGAAAGTCGTGTTCAAGGAAGGCGATCTTGTGTGGATCTATTTACGTAAGGAACGTTTTCCACAGGGGACATTCGGTAAGCTGCAACCACGAGCGGATGGTCCATTCCGTGTGCTTCAAAGGATAAACGATAACGCGTATAAGATTGATCTTCCCGGGCACTACAAAGTTTCCGCCACGTTTAATGTTGCTGATCTATCCCCTTATGAGCCGCGAGACGATGATGACTCGAGGACGAGTCCTTTTTTAGAGGGGGATGACGATACGGATCTAACCCTATTTGAAGACCCGACCCGTGTTACAACATCACGACCCGAATCACCAATTAGTGGCTAAACGGGTTGTCCAGATTCTCAAAGGCTTCCAACCAAGTTTCGTATTTATCTATTACTTCTAGTTTATCTTATTAGGACTTATCTTTTTGTTTCCTTATCGTAGTACATTTAGGATTTATCTTTTCTAGCTTTATATATATCAATGTATTTGTTTGGTTGGAAGTCAAGTTTTAATAAAAGAATTTCTTTGTTCTTGAACGGATTGTTCTTGATAATTTCGGTTGGCCGAAATTCAACACAAGGCTCGAGGTTTCTCGCCTTATACGAATCCGTATCACGTGTATTGCACACGGGGAGGTTTAACAGAAAAAGTTAATGCCGTTTGGTCCTTTGTAATTAACTCTAGAAAATAACAGGGAGAGAAACTGTAATTTCCTACTTAAGACGATGGAACGGAATAAACGTAAAATAGGAAAAGAATTCCAGGCGTTTATCGAGGAATGGAATCAAATGATACATGGACATGGCCGATTGGCATGTGAAACGTACCACCAATTCAACAAATGGAATCACATAACATACTTTTGTATACTTTCAAAAACGAATAACAATCAATCACTGAGACATAAACTCCGATGGGCGGCGGCGGCGGAATCGGTGGTATTCTACTTGACACCTCTGCAATCTTAGATTCCAACGAAACTGCATCACTTCGTACCGGAGCTGACTATTTACTTCACAAACTTCGCCATTCCAACATTCCGACGGTAACTGTTATTTCTCCGACGTTTAATTCGCAATAATTTGAATCGCGATTTCCTGTTTCCTTGATCTCTGACATCTTTGCGTGCATGTAATTCTTCACATCTGTTCTATAATTACTTTCTCAGACTTTATTCTGCCAGATTGCTTGAACTGTACTTTCGCCCAAATCCAGAACGTGCTTAATTTTTTGCCCTAACACAAAATTTGTATCCAATTTATAAAATTTACCCCGTTTGTGTAAGTTTCTCACTCAATCCCTGACATAATGCTCCATAAAAGCCATATGATCTTCAGTTCTTCGCTAGCATATGAATTGATCTTAGAAATCAGTCCTTTTCTAGCTAATTTTTATTAAGTTTTAACCCTAAATAATCAGGATCATAATCCTCTATCCAAACACTCCGAATTGATTATGTTATCTTTCTAGTTAGCATTTAACTGTCAATTGTCTTTATGTGCAGGGAATATCTTATGCAGTAGGTCTTTCAAAAGCAAAGGTAATACTAAATTACTAAAATTATATTTTATAATTATTAGCTCATGGATGAATACCTAAACTATATTTTTTATATATTTTAGGTGAGCTTTCTTGAGAAGGTGATTAATGAATACTCATTCAACCGTTTCATCTACAATCCATCTTGTTTGGATGAATTTATAAATGCGGTTTCTCTAGCATGGGAAAATAATGGTCAAAGTATTTTACTTGTGGTTTCAATCCAAAACCACAATGAAGGACTTTATCCTAATTCATTGAATTTTGGGTGGATAAATGTCATCTTAAGTAAGTAACTATACAATAAACCATTTATATGTCAATAATTAAACCGTTTATACATTTAACGTTTTTATATATTGATAATTAAATGTAGATGTTGATGGTGCAAGCAAGAATCCAAGTTGGAATTTCATAGAGAAATTACAAGAATTGCCTATGATGATTTGTGAGTTGAATAGAAAGGTAATAGTTGTCTATTTTCCACGTTTATCTATCACGATATTTTGAGTCAAAACGGGTTGGCTGACCCGCCAATACTATTTTTTTACCTTTTTTTAATTTCCTTAATCATGTTTTTCTTTTGGGAGCTGATTATTACAAATAAACTTTTATCCATACAGAGAAATTTCATGCCAAAGGACAATCATGCACTTCCTTTCCTCTTACCATACTTTGCATTTCGCCCTTTCCACTAAGGATATTATTGACCTTTGATATGAAATTCCTCTGTATGAATAAAAATCACTCTGTAAAAATCAGCTCCCTTTTCTTTTGTTCACTTTTGTTGTTTGCTTTAAAGCAGTCAAGTGAGGATTCCATTGTTGTTGGTTATATTATGAAGCCTTCTCGTGAAGAAGATTTTGCAAAGGTGACAGCTTCACAAGTCCTTACAATTGTAATATTATTGTAATATTAAAAACTAAATAATATTATTTTTATTTTTATTTTTTTTGCAGAGAGGTGCATTTCCATTGAATCCAACCGAAAATGGGTTGATATTTCTTCCTCTCACATTTGACCTCCCATTAAAATCTCAACTGGAAAAAGTTGACATTGTTATTCATAAAGCAACTGATGAAATATCCTCAATTGAAAGAAACACTTGTTCTAAAATCATTTACACCACAAGAATGCTGGAACTGCAAAAGTAATTTTCAGTATATATTATAAAGTGAATTATATTTATATTTATTAATGATTAATCTAAATATTATTTTCTTATTTTGATCTGGTATTTCAGGTGTATAGGTGAATTTCCAGATTGTTGTGTGATCGATCCATTTGATAATATATTCCTGTTGTGGATCGATTGAGAATTCAAGAAATTCTACTAGGACTAAAAGATCTGAAAACAGAAAGTCAACACAAAATCAGAGGAGCTTATTTTTTACAGGTTTTTAAATTACAGATTTTGCCCCTCCATTTTTTCTATTACACATATAGCCCCTAATTTTGAAGGCTGTTAAATTTTTTAGGAAGAGTTAATTTTACAAGTTTTAAAATTAGGGACTATATGTGTAAAAAAGTCAATTGACAATCCATAATTTCATTCAAACCGAAGGGCCGATTTATGTAATTTACTCATATTTTTGTAATTTTTTACTTATGGAAAAATTGTTTGCAGGTTGATACATTTGAGGATTTAAAATTGGAAGAAAAGCTTAAGGAAGCTAAATTATGTCTACCAAGTATTGTAAAACCTCAAGTTGCTTGTGGTGTAGCTGATGCCCACAGTATGGTAATAATCAACTACCTCTTAAATTACAAACTTTAATAATTGAAATTAAAAAATTATTAATAATTTTTTATCATATTTTATTCCCATTAAAATATAACTTATCATATGCTTATTTTGGCAGGCCATTGTTTTCAAACCCGATGATTTCACTGGTTTGAATGTCCCTCTTCCAGCAATTGTGCAGGTATGCAATTTAAAAAATAAGCTGTTACAAATGTAGGAATTTAGCTATAAGAAATGGGTCAACTGTAGGAATTTGACTTTTTGTGCTAAAAACCTTAATTTTAAGATAAGGTGAATTACTAATTTGCCCCTACACCTTATTATGCTTTCCTTTTAAAATGCAGGAATATGTGGATCATTCGTCAACACTTTTCAAATTCTATGTTTTGGGGGAAAAAATATTCTATGCAATCAAAAAGTCAACACCGAATGCAAATATCTTGACTGAAAAAAACGGATTCAAACCTCTTCTTTTTGACAGGTAACTACTTTATTTCATCTCCATTGTCCTTTTTTATATATTTTTGAGTTAATTGCAAGAATGGTCCTTGTGGTTTGTGATACACCGCAGGCCCTGAAAGTGTACAAGAGAAGAGCCCAAAAGAACAAAGAAGCCCAAGCGCAGGATCCGGCCCACACAAACAAAACAAACACACAAGGAATTGCAGGAGATGCTGGCGTCTGATTGGTGGATCATGGGAATGTTAGCATTAACGTTGTCTGGCAGCTTTTTGGATATTTATGCTGCCTTTGTCTTTTATTTTTATTATTGAGAAATTAAGAACTTTATGTTTAAACTTGGAGAGTCCATTCCTCTCAAAAGAATGGTCATTTGATTTCAATTTTAATATCAATCTGCCTTGCATTCTGTTATTTTACATTGAATCTTGAAAGTTACATTGAAATTGATAGCTTAACCTATCAAAGTGGTATCAGAGCAGTGATGGTAGGGGCAAACAAAGATGGGGCAGCCAACAAAAGGTTGGATTCAGTGGAAGAAAACATGAACCAGCTTCAATCTCAAATGGAATCCATGGGAGTCCAGGTCCAGAACCAATCGGCAGACATGGAATATGTGAGGTTGAAACTGGAGAAGATGGGTGAAGAACAAACAGAGGTCCGAGCTGCTTTAGTCAAACTCCTAGAAAGAAGCGAACCTCACATGGGTGGTGGAGCACTTAGCGGGCAGCAATCCGTCGTAAGTACACCACACTTGAACTTCGGGAACAAAAACAAAGGTCCCATGTTGAATCCTGGCCAGAGGAGCGCCGGACAGGGTATTTCCGGTGGTGGCGGTGGTGGCCAACCTCCCCCTGGTTTTCAAGGGCTTTCTGGAATGGGAGGCGGCGGTCAGACTAATCCAGGATTTGTGTTTGGAAGCTTTAATGAGAACTTTCAGGACAACGATCGTGGAAGAGGAAGATACGAGTATAGGCACCGGAAAATTGATATGCCGTCGTTCGACGGGAAAGATCCCGATGGATGGATCTTACAAGCTGAACGATATTTTGCTATATATCAACTGATCAACGAGGAGAAGTTAGAAGCTGCAGTTCTGAGCCTCAGTGGTGATGCCCTAGCCTGGTATCGTTGGTCGAACAGGCAACAGAATCTGAATACCTGGGAGGAGATGAAAACGTTGTTCTTGAAGAGATTCCGATCGATTCATGGGGGAGACCTTTATGAACAATGGTCTTCCTTAGAACAAACAGGGACGACGGAGGAGTATATTCGACGGTTCATTGAGCTAGCAGCGCCGTTGGAAGGTGTCTCCGATAGGGTAGCGTTAGCCAGTTTCATTAAGGGACTTCGGCCCAATATCAAGGGTGAATTGCGCCTATGGGCTCCGGATAACTTGGGCCGAGCGATGGACTTAGTCCAACAAATTGAGGAAAATAATTGAGCCCTAAAATCAAGTGGGTTTGGGAATTTCGGATTCCGAACTCAAAACCCCAGTCGGATTTCCACTACGACGAATCAAATGGGTTCCTCCAACCCTCGCTATGGTAATAGCAATTATCGCCCTAATCTGAACGACCGTCGACTCACTGAAACGCAAATCGCCGACAAACGTTCGAAGGGCCTTTGCTACAAGTGTGATGAGAAATGGAATCCGGGTCACAAATGTCAATACCAATTCAACGTGATTTTGGTTGATGACGATACCGAACCCGACGAGAACGTGGCTACCCAGGGTGAAGCAGACGACACCATTGTTGGTATAGAGGGTACGGAGATGAACGAATTAGTAGAAATTTCGTTGAACTCTGTTTCGGGGTTATCTTCTCCAAAGACGATGAAATTAATTGGAAAGGTCAAAGGGCAACCGGTAGTGATTTTAATAGATCCCGGAGCAACTCACAACTTCATCGCTATCGGGTTAGTCGAGAACCTTAACCTTACTGTAACGGAAACTGATAGTTATGGGGTTCGAATGGGAACAGGGGACCGAGAGAAGGCTAAAGGGGTTTGTAAGGAAATCCTTCTTCAACTGGAAGAAATTGATATAGTGGAGGAATTCCTACCCTTACGCCTAGGGAGTGCAGATGTCATCCTTGGTCAAAAATGGTTGGAGACTTTAGGAACCACAGCCACGAATTGGAAGGAGCAGACCATGGAGTTCTTTTTGAACGGGAAGCACTATCTTTTGAAAGGCGATCCAGCCTTAGTGCGATCCATAATCTCACTACGGGCAATGACTCGTGAACTAAACAGAGAAGGAAGTGGTATATTAGTTGAGCTATGTAATATGGAACGGGGCGAAACAAGCAAAGGATTAATTCCAAAGTTCTTGCAGGGTATTGTTGACCAATATAAATCGATCTTCCAGGAACCGCGAGGGCTGCCCCCACCTCGCCACGTCGAACACCAGATTGTCCTTAAAGAGGGTACCTCACCGATAAGTGTAAGGCCCTATCGGTACCCGCATTACCAAAAATCAGAGATCGAGAAAATGATTCGGGAAATGTTGACCACCGGTATAATTCAAGCAAGCAACAGCCCGTATTCCAGTCCCGTGATCCTAGTCAAAAAGAAGGACGGGTCGTGGCGTTTCTGTGTAGACTATCGAGCTTTAAACAAGGCCACCGTTCCCGACAAGTTCCCTATACCGGTAATCGACGAGTTGTTAGATGAGTTGCATGGCGCGGCAGTTTTTAGCAAGTTGGACCTCCGGTCCGGATATCATCAAATTCGGGTCAAAGCGAGTGATGTACACAAAACCGCTTTCCGGACCCACGACGGGCATTACGAGTTTAAAGTGATGCCTTTTGGGCTCACTAATGCCCCGGCAACCTTTCAATCGTTAATGAACGATGTCTTCCGACCTTACTTAAGAAAATTCATTTTAGTTTTCTTCGACGACATTTTAATATATAGCCCCGACGAGGAAGCTCACTGTCAACATGTTACAAAAGCTCTCGAGAAACTGATGGAGCATCAACTTCTGTTAAACCACAGCAAATGTGAATTTGGGCGCACATGCTTATCCTATCTCGGTCATGAAATTTCGCGCCATGGGGTGGCAGCGGAGAATTCTAAGATAAAGGCCATGACAGACTGGCCAACTCCTCGCAACATTAAAGGGCTTCGGGGTTTTTTGGGCCTCACGGGCTACTACCGGAAGTTTGTGAAGGGGTATGCTAACATCGCCGCCCCCTTAACCGATCAATTGAAAAAAGACTGTTTTGGCTGGAATGAAAAGGCAGAAATCGCTTTCCAACAATTGAAGACCGCTATGACTACGGTACCGGTTTTAGCAATGCCCAACTTTGAAAAGAAGTTCATCATCGAAACGGACGCTTCTGGGTACGGATTGGGAGCTGTTTTGTTACAGGAAGACCGACCGATAGCTTATTACAGCTCAATACTTGGTACCAAAGCCCGATTAAAGTCGATTTACGAAAAGGAATTAATGGCAATTGTCAAAGCCGTTATCAAGTGGAGGCTTTACTTACTTGGAAGACGATTTCTGGTAAGAACCGACCAATTAAGCCTCAAATTCATCTTAGAACAAAGAATGATTGGAAGTGATTACCAGAAATGGGTTTCAAAGCTCATGGGGTTCGAATTTGAAATTCAATATAGACCGGGGGCGAGTAACCGGGTAGCCGACGCGTTATCCCGAAAAGAGACCGGTATCACTTGTGATACAATCCAGGTGGAATTTTGGAAGTTTTGGGACCGGTTGAAGATAGAGTTACAACATGATGAGTTCATCCAAAGAATTAAGAAAGAAATTGAGACTGATCCAAACCGTCACAAGGGGTTCACTATCTTCAATGGGAATTTACACTACAAGAGTAAGCTAGTCATACCTAACAAATCTAATCTCCTTCCTGAAATCATCTTCGAGTTCCATGACACCCCGGTAGGTGGGCATTCCGGGGAGCAGAAAACCTTTTTGAGGGCTGCCTCGGAAGTTTATTGGGTGGGCATGAGGTCCACAATTAAGGATTACGTGCAAAAGTGTCAAGTTTGTCAACAGCACAAAAGTCTAACCGTATCCCCCGCCGGTTTAATTCAACCCATTCCCATTCCTCTCCACACTTGGGAGGAAATCACCATGGATTTCATCGACGGCTTACCGCGTTCCGATGGTTGGGATACAATATGGGTGGTCGTGGACCGTTTAAGCAAATACGCCCATTTCATTCCCCTTCGACACCCTTTCACCGCAGCCACTGTAGCAAATAACTTTATGAGAGAAATAATCAGATTACATGGGCTGCCCCGGTCGATAATCAGTGACAGAGACAAAATCTTCCTAAGTCGTTTTTGGACGGAACTATTCCGGGTTTACGGGGTTGACCTGAAGCGTAGCACCGCGTACCACCCCCAAACTGACGGGCAGTCAGAGGTGGTCAACCGTTGCCTGGAGACGTATCTGCGTTGTTTTTGTTCGGGAAAACCAAAAATTTGGGCCCGTTGACTGTCGTGGGCCGAGTACTGGTACAACACTTCCTACCATTCATCGACCAAATTAACCCCGTTCAAGGCCCTCTACGGTAGAGACCCCCCTACCCTGATCCGTTATGAAGGCCAGTCAACAGCAATCGACGCGATAGATCAACTATTGGAAGAACGGGACATCATGTTAGACGACTTGAAGATGAATCTGATCCGAGCCCAGCATAGAATGCAGGATCAAGCTAACAAGAAACGGCGGGACGTTGATTATCAAGTCGGCGAGTGGGTTCTGTTGAAACTACGACCCTACCGCCAACAGAGTCTAGCCAGGAGGAAATTCGAGAAACTGGCTGCTAAGTACTATGGGCCCTATAAAATTCTGCAGAAAATTGGGCCCGTGGCCTATAAACTGGAATTACCGCAAACTTCCTCCATTCACCCTGTTTTCCATGTATCGCAGCTCAAGAAAGCTCATGGGGCACCATCGGAGCCCACACCCATTCCGAGTCAGATAACATGGGAGCTGGAATTCCTAATGCAACCGACTATCTTACGGGGAGTTCGAAGGAAACGGGCCGACCCAAATTTGATTGAAGTCCTAGTTCAGTGGGAAGGCATGACAGAATTAGAGGCCACATGGGAAAACTATGATGACATACTACAACAATTCCCACAATTTCACCTTGAGGACAAGGTGAGAGTTTGGCCCGGGGGTATTGATACACCGCAGGCCCTGAAAGTGTACAAGAGAAGAGCCCAAAAGAACAAAGAAGCCCAAGCGCAGGATCCGGCCCACACAAACAAAACAAACACACAAGGAATTGCAGGAGATGCTGGCGTCTGATTGGTGGATCATGGGAATGTTAGCATTAACGTTGTCTGGCAGCTTTTTGGATATTTATGCTGCCTTTGTCTTTTATTTTTATTATTGAGAAATTAAGAACTTTATGTTTAAACTTGGAGAGTCCATTCCTCTCAAAAGAATGGTCATTTGATTTCAATTTTAATATCAATCTGCCTTGCATTCTGTTATTTTACATTGAATCTTGAAAGTTACATTGAAATTGATAGCTTAACCTATCAGTTTGGTCAAATTGCACGTTTGATCCTTGTGTTTCATTAAGTGCAGGCGTGGTATGCATTTTTGTGCACTCGTAGTCCCTGCGTCCTAACTTTCCTCCGTTAGTGGAGGGTATTTTAGTCATTTGCATGTGGTGGTCCCATCTTCTTCCCCAAATCAACTTCTTCTCTCCTCTGTGATTCCAACAACCACTGCAAAACCCATTCAAAACAGAATCTCCAACTACAATTCTATCTTATTTTAAACAACATTGTGCAAATGATTGATTTAAACATCTTTAATTCTTATTTAAACATCCTTCTTTAAACATTTTTTTAAAACATCGAACATTACTAAAAACCCCACTTTAAAGAACCCATCAAAATCAATATTTTCACCATCGCTCGTGCTCAGTATTTCGACCTTGATGACGAACACTGCCACCTGCTCCGGCGATCTTCAACCTCGATGACGAACACGATTAGTGTTGGTGTGTACATGAGCGAGAGAGAGAACACGAGGGGGCGAGATCTTGAAGCTTGTTGCAGATCTAGAGTCAACATCGATCTGGGTTTGGGTTGGGAAAGAGAAGGTGTGTACATGAGCGAGAGAGATTGAAATGGATTTTTGATTTTGATTTTGGAACAAAACCCACTTTATTTTTTATTTTGGACCATCATCGCCACTGCTATACTTGATTGAAATGGGTTTTCTTGAGATTGAAAGGATGAATGTTAGTTAGATTAAAATAAGTTTTCTTACTTTTATTGATTGAAATGGAGATTTACTTTTATTGATTGATTGAAATGGAGATCTAGTCGGGGGGTGGAGCAGTGGCGGTGATGGTTGGAGGTGGTGGCAGCGGCGGAGGAGTGAGTAAAGTGAAACTTTGTGGATAATGATTTGGGAAAGAAGATGATAATTTGGAAGAAGAGATAATGGGTTTTGTGTTTGAGTGGGACACACATGCAAAATACCCTTGACTAACGGAGGAAAGTTAACAGCGTTAGGGCGGAGGGACTACGAGTGCACAAAAATGCATACCACGGGTACCGCGCCTGCACTTAATAAAACATAAGGATCAAACGTGCAATTTGGTCAAACCACAAGGACTATTCTTGCAGTTAACTCTATACTTTTTTTTATAAATATGTTGATGGTTTTTGGCAGTTTAAAATCTCTGCCTATTGATGGAAACAAAAAACCTAAAGAACAAAAACAGCCGAATGTTGACATTGGGCTTGTTACAGATGCTGCAAATTACCTTAGAAGCGTTCTTGATCTCACCATATTTGGATTTGATGTTGTTGTAAGTCACCTTTTTTACATTAGAGTAAATTACACAAATGGTCCTTTAAGTTTGTACCATATTACATATTTGGTCCTTTGGTTTCATAAATTACACTGGTAGTCCTTATTTCTGAAACTATTGACACGTTTGGTCCTAAACAGACGTTAACTTTTCCCGTCAAACAGACGGTTTTTTATGGGTTTCAAATTGGTGAAAGGAAAGGGAAAATGACAGATTAACGTCTGTTTAGGTAAAAGACCAAACGTGTCAATAGTTTCAGAAATAAAGATTACCATTGTAATTTATGAAACTAAAGTACTAAATATGTAATATGTTACAAACCTGAAATACCATTTGTGTAATTTACTCTTCACATTATTATATTCAGATTTTAAATTTTTTTCCTTCAAATATGCCAAAATCACATGATATCTTGCGAGAATGAACGTTTTTAGTCAAATCCCGGTTGTCGTTTTATTCATTTTTTTGAATTATATTTCAGATTGAGGAGGGAACGGGAGATCATGTTATTGTGGATGTAAATTATTTGCCATCTTTTAAAGAAGTCCCTAATGAAATCGCGATTCCCGCATTTTGGGATGCTATTAAAATCAAGTATGAAATGAGAAAGGGTGTAAAATAAATGGTAATACTTATCAATTGTGTAAACTAGAGATGTTGTACCTTTGGTTATTTGAAGTAACGGTTACAAAGTTTGTTAGCCTTCCTTTGTATTAATAAATAGTTTCCAGAGTAGGGGTGAGCATTTGTGCTGAAAAAGTAAAACCGACCGAAACTGAATCGAACAAAAACTGAAAACATGTAATCAATTTTTCTTTTTGAAAATTCATCATTATTATCAGTTTCGGTCTTATCAGTTTCGGCGTGTGCGGTAGGTGGATGTGGATGGTAACATTTCATTTTCATATGTATAAAAAGTTAATGAAAGTATTTTATTTAAATATGAAGGTGTCATCTTAAATTTTAATAACATGCAACTTTATCAAATTACTTCGACAAAAACGAATTAAATTAAAAAATTATGAAAAAAAGTAATTAAATATTATTTGGAAGTAATTGAAATCTATATAAATGTGTTATCATCATATTTTTATGTAAACAGAATAGAAATTCAATATTCTCATTAATAAAACTATGAAATGTATATGTGAAAGAAAATAATAATCACAAATATCTAGAATTACACACATCCATGGACATGCTAAATCATTACTTCAAGTATCCATACAATAAATTTCACATGAAAAGAGTTAATTGCACCTTAATTATTATGTAGAACCTTTTATATATCCCACCAACACTCAACCCATCCACTAATTAGACAATTGTTATGTATTAACCATGACATTTACTTTACTATTCCATATAAGTTCTTATATATTGAAAATGAAGCTGTATAAAAACCATTACTTTGTTCAGGACCAGCAAGTTATTTTCTAATTACCATTCGACTGATTTTCAAACCACAATTTTTGTTGCTATTACCACAACCATTGCTTAGTATGACTGTACACTTAGCTGTAAAACTTGTAGTGAACTTATATATTGAAAATGAAGCTGTATAAAAACCATTACTTTGTTCAGGACCCACCCAGCAAGTTGTTTTCTAATTACCATTAGACTGATTTTCAAAACACAACTTTTGTTGCTATTACCACAACCATTACTTAGTATTACTATACACTTAGCTAAGTTATAGTGAACTTATATATTGAAAATGAAGCTGTATAAAAACCATTACTTTGTTCAGGACCAGCAAGTTGTTTTCTAATTACCATTAGACTGATTTTCAAACTACAACTTTTGTTACTATTACCACAACCATTGCTTAGTATGATTGTACACTTAGCTGTAAAACTTGTAGTGTATGAGCTAATCATTAGGGCAAAATAATGCGTGGTGATATTTGTAAGGATTTCAACTTTCAAAAGCTAAACAAAAATATTGCACCTATTTTCACCCCCAAACTTTCCCCACAAAATCAGCAACAACATTTCACAACAAAAATATAAACACCAATGTTGATAATAACAGCATATACCTACCTACTTACTAAGGTGTTCAAAAATATCTGAAAAACCGGACATCCGAAAAAATATCCAGTATCCGAAATCCAAATATCCAAAATCCATATATCTGAAAATCTCAGATCCGGATAGTGTTTTCAAAATTTTCGGATATCCGATATCCAAAAAATTTATCTGAAAAATATCAAGAAAATATCCGAAATATCCAGAAAATATCTGAATTTCGGATATCAGGTTTTCAACACCCTCTACTTACTACTCACAACCTACCTAGCAGCAGCCTTTTTGTTGCATTTAGAACTAAACAAACTTAAACATAATGTTTTAACAAAACACAGATCGTTTTTAATCAGTGATTTCTCCTTCTTCTTCTTCCTCAACCTTTTGACCACCTTTAAAAGTCAACTCTTCAGAGTTTGTTTCTCCAACAATCACAGATGGAAAAATCAAAGACTTATTATTATTATTATCATCAATCTCCCCATTGAAAAACGAGTTAACTGCCATGAACCTTAAAACCTGCAAAATATGGTTTTTGTCTCTTTTTATGTCTCGGGTCAAAAGCTTCTCAAGAAGTGACGGGTCCCGTTTCTTTGGCTCGTGGGCCCCGTTTAAGGAATCATTATCTCCTGTTCTTGTTCTTTTGGGCATTCGGTTATCCTTAAATCTTTTTTCTCTTTTTTTATTGAACTTTTCTCCTTTTTTGTAACGTTCTTTTTCGTGTTTTTGTTTTTATGTCTGTCTCTATTTCTAGGGTTTTGTTTATCTGGATCAAATAAATAAGCTGGTGGAATTTCGGCTACCTCACAACCCAATTCGGCTTGTTTTTCTAGTATTTCCTTCAATTGCTGTAAAATAAAAGTATATGTGAATCAGATCGGTCAAAACGGATCCGGATTTAAATTTGTACGGGTCAATTGGGTTGACCTGTTAACACTTTTTGTCTTTTAAAAAGAAATTACAATTGATGAATGTGTTAATTATGATTACGAGACAATATATTGACAATAACAATATTATTTAAAAAATATGAATGCGATAAATGACAGGTGGAAAAATATGTAACTTTAATTTAAATTTTAAGAAATTAGATTAACATTGTAATAGCATAGTTTCTGTAATCATATTTGACAAATTAAATGTTTAAATAAAATATATATATATAAATAAATGTTTTGGGTCAGCATAACCCATTTTGCCACCTCAGCACGCAAGGAACATACCTGGCGACGTAACATGGCTTCTGGGTTGGCTACATCAGACAATTTTTGTTCTTTCTGGCAAGATAAAAAGTAAGGTGTTAAACAGATAAAGGAGTAAATTACATAAATCGTCCCTGAGGTTTGTAGGAAATTATGGATTTTGTCCCTCAACTTCTTTTGTTACAACGGTAGTCCCTAATTTTGAAATGTGTAACATGAACGGTCCCTAAAAACTAAACGTTAGGGTCTGTTGATGTCACAAGCTTCAAAATTAGGGACTATATGTGTAATAAAAGAAAGTCGAGGGACAAAATTAAAAATTTCATACAAACCAAAGATTGACTGAAAATCTAACCTTTTCAACAGTCACACTTGTTGGGAAGTTCTTCTTACGGGCCTCACGCCACTGCTTAATTTCTTGATCGGTGTAATTCAAAGAGGGTATTGTACAATATAATAAAAATGACAAGTTTACCCCTTAGTTAAAATGTAATAACAATATAGTAAGTTACAAGTGAAGAAAAAATTATTAAGAATATAGAAATTACTTCTTTTGGAAATTGGTGGAAATCCGAGCACTGGAATCTTCACCTTTACTCATATTACCATTATACCCCCCAAACTTCTCTTTTACATTTTTTGCATGATGAAACTGGGACTTGAATCTGTAAAAAGTAAAATATAAAAAATAATTAAAATTAAAAATGAAGCTTATTATGCATACCACATACCCCTTGTGTGATACATCATGCCTTTTATGTCCTGTGAAGTTTTTATTTTGAGAATCTGTCCATCTGCCATTAGCATTCGTAGGCATGTTTCCATGATTGTTCTGTTAATATATTTTCAAAATATTAAAGCTATTATATTATAATTTCTCTACCACCAAATAATTTAAATATATTATACACATAATTAATTTTTTTAGTAATTAAAGCAGTGACATGTATCAAATTATGAGCCACAAAAGTTTATCTGATTTCAAGCACCAATAATTTGTTAGACTTTTGTATTATAATACCTCGATATTTGTGTGAGTAGGTCCCGGGTTCTGTGTTTGACCCGTGTTGACCACCTGTCTTGAAGCATTAGCATCCATCATTCTCTGTTGTCCTTGATTAACATGTTGCACATGACCATTTGAATTAGGCATGCCAAAGAGCTGATTTGTAGGAAAGTTTTGATTTTGAGTAACCACACCTTGAGTCATCTGGGTTTTAGAACATTGGTAAAGTTACCAGAAATAAATCGGACATTAAAATAATTATTATTATAATATTTAAGTTAACACTTATATTTAAAAAATTCAGAGTTATATACATGGAAATTTGGGAGTGTAGCAACGAGATTCTGTGGTTGATGTGTTTGAACTGAAAAGGGTAAAAATGGTGGGCCCATATTCGGTTGCCCTTGATTAACATGTTGTACAAGCCCATTGGAATTAGGCATGACAAACTGCTGATTTGGAAGAAATCCAGGATTCTGATGACTCACAACATTTGGAATCTGGTTCTGAAACATGGGGAAATTAGCAGGAGGGCGTTGGGGATTATTAGGGTTTTGTAATTGAAGAAGCTGGTAGATATTTTGGATTGTGTTCTGCAGAAGAGCTTGTCCACCAACATTTTGGTTAAATGCAGCAGGATTCATGGAATTAGGACCAAAAAACTGACCCTGTTGTTGAGAAGGATTGAACTGATTTACAGGAAAATGACTGAAATTCTGGTGTGGATTGAATCCATTGGGAAATTGAGGTGTATTTTGCATAGGAAATGGCCGATTAGGGAAATTCATGAAACAAGATGGAGGAGCTACAATCGGCATATTATTAGGAACAAATCCACCAACATTTCCATTGCACATTTGCTGATTAATGGCTGGATTAACCTGTAAAACATTTAATACAACAAATTAGCTCACAAGAAATATGAAATTCGAGACAGAAAGTAACATTTCCTTGTTCCAAAAGCTTAATTTAGCAATTTAATTTTGAGGAAACTTGTTGAATTTGATAAGAACAAATTAGGTGTAAACATGGTAAATCTATCCGTATCAGTTTCTGATTTCAGAAATTAGGGTTTTCAAAGTAATAATTGTATGTTCGATTGTGTTTTCGTAAGTAAGCAAAACGTTGGAAAAGAAGCAAAGTCGAAAGGGAAAGAGTGTACCTGTGGAACTGCGGAAGCAGTTGGTGGATTTTGATTGGAATTGTGATGAGGATTCATGATGAACTGCAATCGAGTAATTGTTGTGAAAATTGCATAAACCTCTTTTGTTATTGTTCTAGGTCATTTGGGGAAGAAAGGGTTTAGAGAGGGTTTGTGTTGTGCAAGGAGGAATCCTATTATATATTCAGTGGCAAAATAACCTAATTATTCAGTGCAATGCAGCAGTGAGTATATTATAATTATTATATTTTGAGTTGACAGTAGTGGTGGCAGTAGTGATGGTGGTAGTGGCGACACTAGTGATGGTGATGGTGGGTGGCGGTGGTAGTTATTGTTGTGGCAGGTGGTGGTGGGTAGCGGTGGTGCTTGATGATGGTTAATATAACAATATGAGTTTAAGGATTAATATATATTAAGGTTGCAGGTTCGAGTCATGTGCTCTTAATTTTTTCATAACCTTAATATTTCTCGAAATAACAGGTCAGCTTATAAATTTTGTTAATTTGGGAAGGTTACAAAATGCGTTATATATAGAAAGATAAAAATGAAGATTAATGTTATTATTTTTGGGAAAATTAGTTATATGTCATTGTAAAATGTAAATATAATAAATCATTTTTATATCTTTTCACAATTTATAAATTATCTGTATATCCTTGAAAGCTTTTTAGTTACGTTTATATCCTTCCAAATTTTAAAACTCTCATTTATGTTCAAAAATCTATTTTATAAATTATTCAATTATTATACTTCATCATTATCACTAAATGTATTTAGTTAAAAATTATTATATTACTCTTATTATATCTAAACTTAAACCTAAATGTAAAATAAATGTAAGATCGGCCGTATGAAATCGAGGAGTGCCAATACAAAAGTGATTCATGAAAATTGGCCATTAGTAATTTCTTCACGTGTACTACATCCAAGAAATTGCTAGAAAGTCATTCTTTATTATCTACTTCCTCCGATTCAAAATAAGTTATACACTTTAAGTTTCACGGTTTTTGAGTTAAAAGATTATAATAATGATTAAATTAGATTAGTTGTATGATTAGTGGGAAATGGGTCCTACACTTTTTGAATAAAGTGAGGTTTGATGTTTAAAAGTAAAAAGTTATGGTAAATGGGTCATTTCACTTTGTTAAAGTAGATAGTTAGTGGGTGATGGTCCCACTTTTTTTTGCCAAATAAGGTAACTTTTCAAAGTGTATCACTTATTTTGAATCACTCAAAAAGGAAAGTGTATCACTTATTTTGAATCGAAGGAAGTATATAATACAATTGTGAAACTAAAGTTACTATTCATTAGATTCTGATTGCTTGAAGCTTTTTTCTAAAATACTATATATCTACTCCCTCCGTCCCTTAATAAAGTTCTCATTTCAATTGGGCACAAGTTTTTAGGAGTTAGTTAGTGGTGGGGTCTTGATAATAAATTTGATTAAAATATAAGGTTATTTTGGAGAGAGAATGTGTTTTTTAAAGATAGTTAGTGGTGAGGTACATGGTAATAATATTATTTTATTGAATAAGTCCCTCTAATTTGAGAAATGAGAACTTTATTTTGAGACAAATATTTTGATAGAAATGAGAACTTTATTAAGGGACGGAGGGAGTATATAATAAAAAGATATTTTTGCCACATAGATAATATCATGTCATAATAGCACATCATCATTCTTGCCATGTCACCAGCCACGTATGATATAATGGCGATTTTCGGTTATTACTAGTAACAAACGCAGCGGAAAATAGTTTAATCACCAATGAACGGATCTTGATATCAATCATACAATTAAACTAATAAAGAAATCAAAGAGAATGGACGAAGAACTCATACCCTAGTTGCCTTTGATTATATGGTTCGTTTGGAGATGGTAATCGGCCGAAACAAAGGACACCAATGGGGAGTCCCTCCAAAGCTAGTCCACACAACACTTGTGCAAGAACACCAAGGGATGCTAGTCAAAATCTTAAAGCAAATGGAAGCTAAAGGCTAGAGAGTGTGTATGGGGGCGGCGGCCGAATAGGGTTCCAAAGGGGTGAGATTTATCTTGCCCTTGATTCCCTTTTAATGACTTCCCATAATCATTTATGATTATTAACACTCTAGTCCCTATCTTTTGTTCCTTCTAATTTGCTCACAATAAAGTTCTAATATTAACAATTAATATTAAACTTTAATATATACAAGCATGTAGCTCATATTAATATATAATGTAATTACCCTAATTACACTATATATCTAATGGTGTTTAGTGTTTAAGTGTGTGACCCTTTAGGCTCACAAAAAACTAGCCATGTAGCTATATGTTATACGCGTGAAGCATATTCCAACAGCTCCCACTTGCGCACGTGATAACATCAAGTAGTTATACAAGCAAAGGTTAGAGTCTAGCAACCCGCCAATGCCCCTAGAAGTATATGAGGAGTTTCATAAAATCTTTGTTCAAAGTTTTTCAATCAGTTATCCTTTTGTTACTGATACCATGTTGAATTTTAGATAAGGATTAATATCAATCTAAAATTTCAAGGATTCTGTTTCTCGATCTATACATTGAAGTAGATTACCAAAACCAATCAGGATTCATCGTGATTACCTTTTGGGTGTGGCCACACATACATCTATTCAAATCATCAAGGGGCCCAGTAGTATCTAATCCACTTACGTGGAGGAACAAATTCTTTATTGACTGCACGTGTCTGTCATATGCTTAATGACAAACCCGATAATGGTTGTTATAGCAGCCTTATTCAGGTCAGCGTTTAACCACACCCAAGTATGCCCCTCTACATACACAAACCAACATGCATCTCAAGTCAGAGGATAAGTGACAAAACCTTTGTGAGATTCACTTGTGACATAAATCCAGGAAGTGATTTCTCATAGGTTGGGCCAGTCCAATTGTGCATCATTATGAACAACATGTGAGTTTGATTTCATCATCCTTAGTCATACTAAGATGATGTCATCAATGCCCTCAGATTTGTCTTAATAATATTCCCATATTATTAATATGACAATGGACAATTTAGAATATAAAACGTAGTAAATATACATGGATCTAAACATGCAAATATAGAATACAGTAGATATTCATATAAAAACGATCATATCAAATATATCAATTTATTCCAATAAAAACTGCTCACTGTTCCATTATCCAAATACTAAAACAGATTACATGAAACTACTAGCTGGTCGAAGCCCAATGTTTCTAGCATGCTCAATATGTTTGGTGCATGACACTGGCTTCGTGAAGGGTCAGCTAAGTTGTCATCTGTATGAACTTTGAGCAAGCGTACATCTCCCATTAGGATCGCATCTCTAATGTAGTGAAGCTTCCTCCGATAATGTCTGACGCCTTTCTGAACACCAGGTTCGTTGGCAATGATGATAGCACCTGTGTTATCACAGTACATATCCATAGGGTTTTCATTACTGGGGACCACTCCAAGCCCAGAAATGAATTTCCTCATCCATACAGCTTCCATTGCAGCTTCAGCAGTTGCAATGTATTCAGCTTCTGTAGAAGACATAGCGATATTGCTCTGTTTAGCACTTTTCCAATCAACAGCGCCTCCGTTCAAAGCGAAAACATACCCCGTTTGAGATTTGGAATCATCTCTATCAGTCTCAAAACTAGCGTCAGAATAACAAGTAGCGCTTAGCTCATTTTGAGTTTCACCACCATAAACAAGAAACATATCTTTTGTATTCCTAAGATACTTCAGTATGTTCTTAACAGCAGTCCAGTGACTCTCACCTGGATTCTGTTGGTATCGGCTTGTAATGTTCTGAGAGAACGCTACATCAGGTCTTGTGCACCGCACAACATACATGATAGACCCTACTGCCGAGGCGTAAGGGACATCACGCATACGTTTCAACTCATCAGGTGAGGACGGTCCTTGAGTCTTACTCAAGTGTACATTGTGTTGCATAGGAAGATTTCCACGTTTGGAAGCATCCATTCTAAACCGTTTTAGAATCTTATCAATGCACGCACTTTGACTTAGTCCGATTAACCGCTTTGATCTATCTCGGTAGATCTTTATACCAAGTATATATGCCGCTTCCCCTAGATCCTTCATAGCGAAGCACTTCCCAAGCCAGGATTTTACATCTTGTAGCATTGGAATGTTATTTCCTATGCGTACTATGTCATCGACATATAGGATTAGAAAGACGACAATGCTCCCACTAGCTCTTACATATACACATGGCTCGTCGGGATTTTGAGTCAAACCAAACGTTTTGATTTCCTCATCAAATCTTTTGTTCCAACTTCTGGATGCTTGCTTTAGTCCATAAATGGACCTTTGAAGCTTACATACTTTCTTAGGGTGTTTTTCACTACAAAACCCTCAGGTTGTACCATATAGACATCTTCATCGAGGTGTCCATTTAAGAAAGCAGTTTTAACATCCATTTTCCAAATCTCGTAGTCATAGTACGCTGCTATGGCTATGATAATCCTAATAGCTCTAACGTCGGCATCATGCGAGAAGGTTTCATCATAGTCAATCCCGTAGGTTTGAGTGTAACCTTTTGCCACCAACCTAGCTTTATAGGTGTGTACATTGCCATCCATGTCGGTCTTCTACTTGAAGAGCCACTTGCTGCCAACAGTCTTACTGTTAGGAGGAAGATCAACCAAAGTCCATACTTGGTTATCTTTCATGGATTGCATTTCTGCGTTCATAGCATCAAGCCATTTGTCAGATTCAGAATCTGCTAATGCAGCTCGATAGTTAGGGGGTTCATTATGATCCCCTAAACTCAGCTCCTCAGCATCGATTTGGAAACCATATCATTCAGGTGCATGAGGTGTCCTTGCGGACCTTCGAACGGGGACTTCATCATTTTGAGGTGCAACAGGAACAGTTTCATGTTCAGCCTCATCTTGATGTTCGCTAGTATCTACAATAGGTTGTGCATCTTCATCGCTTGGAATCTCATCAAAGTCGATTGTACTCCCACTTGCTTCATGTGAAATGAGATTGCTCTCAAGAAACTCAGCATAACGAGCAATAATTACCTTTTGCTCAGGTGGGTAGTAGAAATAGTAACCCATCGTTTCCTCAGGGTATCCTCTAAAGATGCACTTGACAGCTCTGGGTTCAAGTTTGTTTGGTGTGTTTCGTTTCACGAGAGCCTCACAACCCCAGACGTTCAAGTAAGACAAGTTAGGGACTTTCCCATGCCATATCTCATATGGTGTCTTTTCAACCTTCTTGGTGGGAACCATATTCAGTATGCGAGCAGCCGACTTGAGTGCATAACCCCAAAAGGATAGAGGCAGAGTGGTAGGACTCATCATCGATCGGACCATGTCAAGCAAGGTGTGATTTCTCCTCTCTGATACACCATTATGCTGTACTGTATAAGGGGGAGTGAATTGTGAGACAATCCCACAATTCTTTAGAAGGTCTTGAAACTCATGGCTCATGTACTCTCCTCCTCGATCAGAATGGAGAGCCTTTATCTTCTTTCCGAGTTGATTTTCTACTTCATTTTGGAAAGCTTTGAACGTTTCAAAGGTTTCATGTTTATGTTTAATCAAGTAAACATAACCATAACGACTAAAGTCGTTAGTGAAAGTAATGAAGTAGGTAGCACCTTCCCTAGTTCTAGTTCTAAAAGGGCCACATACATCGGTATGTATGAGTCCAAGTAGATCATTGGCCCTTTCGCCTACATGGGAGAAAGGCTTGCGCACCATTTTACCAGATATACAAGAAACACATTTATCAAATGATTCATAATCATCTGATTTTATAAGCCCATCGTTTTGTAATTTTAAAACGCGTTTCTTGTTAACATGGCAAAGACGACAATGCCATAGGTAAGTAGAATCCAAATTCTTCTTGGATTTCTTATTGCTACATGTATAAATAGAACTATTGTTTGTGATACGATTATGCATGTCAATCTCAAAAATATCATCACAAGGAATAGCATTAAAATAGAAAACATTTTCCTTCGAAACTGAAATACCATAATCCGTAAAAGTATGAATAAAACCATTATTCCACAAACATGAAAGCGATACTATACCCCTAGTAATACTAGGCGCATAGTGACAATTGTCTAATACAATAATTAAACCACTAGGAAGGATTAAATCATAGCTTCCTATAGCTTCGATCACTGCACGCTTTCCATTGCCTACGTACAAGTCCAAAGCTCCATGGTTTAGCTTTCTACTTCCCCTTAGACCCTGCATGGTATTACAAATGTGAGTACCACAACCAGTGTCATATACCCATGATTTCTAAGGGAAAGCATATAGTTCTATTGTGAAGATACCTGATGTGCTAGCCTTGCTAGCTTTGTTCTTCATCAACTCCGCCAGGTAGGCAGGACAATTCCTCCTCCAATGGCCTGTTTCACCGCAGTGATGGCAAGCAAGATCCTTAGCAGGATGCTCCTTATTAGTAGGTGGGGGAACCTTTGGCTTGGGCTTGTAAACTTGCTTTCCCTTTCCTTGGCCCTTAGCAACTACTTGCGGTTTTGGTTTTTGGATCTTTCCTTGCCTTATGGAAAGGACAGTAGGGGTAGGAGCTTTTTGGGTAGCCCAACTTCCGTTTGTTTCAGCATAGCATGTAATTCGGCGAAAGTCTTCCCCATACTATGCATATGATAAGTCATGACAAACGGTGCACAGTCCTTGTGAAGTGAGGTTAGAATTAACCCAATTCCAAGGATATGAGGCATAGGGTAGCCAAGTTTCTCCATCTGGTCTAGGTAACTCTTCATCTTCAAAAGATAAGAGCTAACAGACTGTCCCTCCTCTTGCTTACAAGCATGGAAGGCTTTGACCGTGTCAAAGAGTTCCTGACCAGCTTGCTTTTGATACGTGGTTTTTAGTTCACGCATCATATCAAATGCAGTGAGGTCCTCGTGATTCTTTTGAATCTCGGGGGTCATGCTCACTAGCATAAGGGCAGCGACTTCTTGCTGTTCATTAAACCTTTTAGTATAGGCCGCACGAACAGGAGCGGTGGCATTAGCAGCGGGGGCAGGGGGCAACGCCTATTCCAAATGGTGGTATTTGTGCTCGGCCCTAAGGACAATCCTTAGGTTACGAGCCCAATCAACAAAATTCGATCCATCAAGTTTCTCCTTATCGAGAACGGAGCGAATAGTGTTATTAGATAGGGTTTAATTGTTTGTAGTCATCTACAAAACTACAAAGTTCATTGATTAGTATTTTCAATAATAATTTCTTTTAATAAATTAACTACCCAATTAATTTTAATTAAAAGCTAAGATCCCATTGAGCTTCTATCATCGCATCAGTTGATCTGCTAGAGATGATAGATCCAATAGGTAGGTTACGATCAACAATTGCATTACAAGTGCAACTCTTAGAGGTATGGGACTTCATGGCACCTAGTGAACAAGCATCTAGGGTCAAGTGGCATGTTTGTCGCATCTTTGCCTCGAGTCAAGGTCTCACCGTTAACTCGATTAAGTCATCCAATGTGAAATCATGTCAAAATAGATCTAGGTCTCACGCGTAGAGAATAATGACCTCGGATCTAAATTCAAACCACGTCTCACGTGAATTCAAAAATAGAAGCAAGTGATTTGCAACCGATTGGACGGGCGTGACTTAAATTTTAGGTATGAAAAAATTTTGTGATAAAACTTTATCAAGATATGAATGAATCATGTACTTCATTCATACCACTTCATAAGTCGGTTTAATAAGCGGTAAAACGTTTAGCGATTATTAAATTATAAGTTTCAAATCATATTTGAACTTTTGTATTAATCTCAAAAATAAGTTTAGATTAATGAATAATCATAGATGATTAAACTGTAATCATCGATGATTAACAAGTAATCATTGATGATTAAACAGTGATCATAGGTGATTAAGCAATAATCATTGGTGGTTAACAAGTAATCATAGATGATTAAAGTTTGGATGTTTTAATGTTTCTGTTTCAAAAATCATATTTTTTTTAATTGTTTTACTACTTGTATCTAATAGAAAACAAAACAACCACAAACATAAATAAAACATGCAACAAATTTTGTGCAAACCTCGACCGATGAAATCCTAGGTACGGTCACGTGAGTCATCACGACGGACCGAAGGGTCAAACTAGGGGACGGGCCAACATTAACCCAATGGGCTCCCACTTGCTCCAAGACATTCTTGAGCAAGTAGAAACCAATAGTTGTGAAAAAATGTAATCTGCCAGAAAATTCCAGCAGACTTTGAAGCTCGAAAGGTCACTGAAGGAGTCTTCGATAGTCTTCCCGGCCTTCTGTAAAGTTGTAGGCCACGACTTTGCAAGCATTTTAGGCTTTTGAATCGGCCAAAACGGAGTCCGTATGCCTCTGGAAAACCTGTTTTTGTACAGCCCTCGCGTCGGAGACGGAAATTTGTTGTTTTCTTCATTTGTCTTCAATTTTGGTCAACAATTTACAAAAAAAAATAAAATAAAGAAAGACAATCTATTCTATTACATTTACATTACAAATTGCCCCAAAAATGGCACCAAAAATAAAAGAAAAAATTAAAAGATTACAACAAACTTTAGCCAAAAACACGGCTTTCCCAAATCAACCAAACATTCAACCACAATCAATCACAAGGTCTAGGTTTTCATCAGTTTGCACAAACAAGCAACAATTGCAAGGCTTTGGCTTGGGATATGGCAAAAATACATGTTTTGCCATATCAAAAACGAAATTAAACAAGTAATTCCAAGCCAAGTAATCAAATAATTCAATAAACTAGATTAATTTTTTGATGTGTTTTTGTAATAAGTGGCAATTAGGGTTTCAAAAAATTATATTTTTAACCCATCATATTTCACAAAAAACTAGCTAATTATATGATTAATATAATGACTCGTGATACCACTAATGGTGATTTTCGGTTATTACTAGTAACAAACGCAGCGGAAAATAGTTTAATCACCAATGAACGGATCTTGATATCAATCATACAATTAAACTAATAAAGAAATCAAAGAGAATGGATGAAGAACTTATACCCTAGTTGCCTTTGATTATATGGTTCGTTTGGAGATGGTAATCGGCCGAAATAAAGGACACCAATGGGGAGTCCCTCCAAAGCTAGTCCACACAACACTTGTGCAAGAACACCAAGGGATGCTAGTCCAAATCTTCAAGCAAATGGAAGCAAAAGGCTAGAGAGTGTGTATGGGGGTGGCAGCCGAATAGGGTTCCAAAGGGGTGAGATTTATCTTGCCCTTGATTCCCTTTTAATGACTTCCCATAATCATTTATGATTATTAACACTCTAATCCCTATCTTTTGTTCCTTCTAGTTTGCTCACAATAAAGTTCTAATATTAACAATTAATATTAAACTTTAATATATACAAGCATGTAGCTCATATTAATATATAATGTAATTACCCTAATTACACTATATATCTAATGGTGTTAAGTGTTTAAGTGTATGACCCTTTAGGCTCACAAACAACTAGCCATATAACTATATGTTATACGCGTGAAGCATATTCCAACATGATATTCCTAACCACGTCATGTATAAACTAACCAATGTTCAACCCTAAACTGGAACTCTAAAAACTCTAGGTCAATTTTCCATGGTCTCTGTCCTATACAACCAATATTCAATCAGGAAAAATCAAGAAATAGTCAATCAGGCGAAATCAAGGTTGTACATGTTTTTCCCTATTGTTCTCGAATTCTTCAAATCTCGAGTTCTGGGTTATAGAATTCCAATTATGTTTTCCTTTAATCTTTTTATCAATTTGTATATGTAGTTGTAAATTGAATTGTGTTTCGCTTAGTTTTAGGTACATAAATGTATCACGAAGGATTATAGCTGCGTATATATGTCGATTTTTGAAAACCCCTACTTTAATTTATTGTTATGATTGTTAGAATTGGTGTCCAACACATCAAATAAACCGTATTCCGGTTCGGATATTTTAGAGTCCTATCCGGTTGCCCTCGAGGAATCAACGAACACGAGAAAAACGTAGTGTTTAATTAATAGTTTAATTAAACGGACTAGACGGGCTAATCTAGTTGATGGGTAATTAACTAGATTATGGTATCGGGCCAAGTATTAATTAATGGTTTAATTAATACTTGTGGGCTTAATTAAATGGTTTAATTAGTGGGCTTTGGAAACAATTATGGTATTACCATAATTAGGATTTGGCAAGTATATATATTAGGGTTAAGGGGTTTAACCTAATAACTAATCACTTGATCCCTTGCCTCTCCCTACTTCGGCCGAGCCCCACATCCGCCACCGTGCGACCGCCGACCAGCCGCCGCCGCTGCCACCACCGTGCGCCGCCGTGCCGTTGAACCGAAAGGGTTTTCGGTTTAGGTTTCGGTACTCGTTTTCTACAGGTGCTTTATACTACGTTGTGGTATATCGTCCTGTTCGTGATCAACCTTGGGTGTGAACCAATAGAGGGATTCTTTCTTGAATCCTAGTGCTGTGGTAATCTGGCTCGTACTAGATCAAGAGGTTTGCCTCCTTCGCCAAACCAAAACAATGTAAGTTTTGAATTATTATTTAATTCGTTTATTAAATAATTCTAGTTGCGTTAGAATTGTAAACCTAACGGTTCAAATAGTTTTAATCGGGTCAATGTTCTACCAAGTTGTTTTTGATTTCCGGCTTAAACAAATTGTGGCTAGATGCATAGAAAACCCAACAATGATGTACATTCTGATTTGAATGCGTTATTATGTTGGAAAAAAAAATCAAATCTTTTTTATAGTTGAAGGATTGGTAGATGTGTTATGTTCATTCTATTTGTATGTAGGATGGGGAACTTGCTCTGTTCTCCAAAGGTGTTGGATGTAATAAATGTGGACTTAGCGGACAATTGAGGGAAATTGCTCGATTTAGGTAACTGGTTCTATTATTCACATATATAATTGTGTTTTGACTGTTTGACTTTGGTCACTACTGTTTAACAAGAGGAAAGGTAATTTTTCTTATGATATACTCCCTCCGTCCCACAAAAAACTTCCCATTTCACTCTATATTTTTGTCCCACAAAAAACTTCCCATTTCTTATATTTGATGGGCTTCACACAATAAAAAATTATTATTACTTAAGACCCCACCACTAATATCTACTAACTATCTTTCTCTCTCCAACTCAACCTTATATTTTAATCAAAAGTATTATCAATGACCCCACCACTAACTACCACCTAAAAACTTGTGCAAAATCAAAATGGAAAGTTTTTTGTGAGACAGAGGGAGTATTACATTACTCTATAAATATTTATGTTTTTATATATTTCTTTAGGCATTGAATCGTGTGGTTGGAGTTGAACATACATATGATTAAACAAAGTTTAGTCTTGTCACACCCCGTCAAAATTGGTTTTACGGAAGAACGAGCATGTGACACATTAGCGATCATAACACCATGATAATAGCAAAGTAACACATACAATTTGATTACCAATAAGTGTTTACAAAAACGTAAAGTATTAACTTTACAACATTGTTTAATTATACAAAATACATTTAAGATTTCCAAACCATATTTAGACAGTTCGTCTAAATATGAATATCAAAATCTTCCCAAAAACGGTAATCCCATTTGCATGCTGATATGATAAATGCTTCAGTTATTATTACCTGAGAAAACATGTTAGAAAAAGTGTCAACACAAAGGTTGGTGAGTTCACAGGTTTGTATGACACTAAAATAGTATTTTGTTGTAGTACAAGTCCATGTACGTTCATAATAATTTTTGATGTCATGAATAATCCCCAGCGTGTTTGCATGGCACACAAGTTAAAGTATAAGTTCATGAGCCCGTAATCAAACCTAAATCCAGTTTGCCCTCAGGCGTGTCGAGTCCACGACGTTTTAATACAATATATATCTCATATGTTACACGGCTAGAGAGACTAGCCATGAGCGGGGGATCAAGCCCGAATAGTACTACTCATATATTCATTAGCTAACTATAGTTGATGATTACAATAATGTTTTCGATCTAACAATCTCAAATTGGGTTCCAATCAACTCACGATTATACAAAGATTAATAATTACTAATTATTATGTTTTCATAGGTTTTCTCCCCCAAATATTTAAATACATTAAAATAGTAAAAGTGGGGCCGTGAGACTCACCTTAGCGCTGCTAGCAAGTAAGGTTCCACAAGTTACAGTGCCTGATCGCACAATTCCTAGCGTCCTAATCGCGTATTAATTGTTAATAAATGACAGTACACAACACGTTTAGCTATATAATGCATGTGGACTCTCTGAACAGGAATTTATACTTGAGCGGTACGTTAGTGACTCGAAGCAATTTGGTTCGTATTTGAAGTATGTTTGTTTGATTTATACGAGTTTTGAAAAGAGTTACACTATGATCGGATGCACACGAATTGTGACATAGTAGGTAATTATGGAAATAACTTTTAAGTAGTTGTGACAACTCGATATTTCCGGTATGTAATCTCATTTCATTTCTAGAACTTTCCTCGTTTAGAAAGTTTCTACTTTTAGACATTTCTATTTCTGGCATCCATACACACAACAAAACATCTATTTTTACACCATGCATTAGTGTTTGACTATTTTAATCAACACAACATTACTATTTTCTTATGGTGACACACATTGAGATACAAACATTTCTAAAATGATAATTTTATCGGTTAAGCAATAAACGAACTTAAATAATTAAACGTGACACGAATGACATCGAACCATGACCGACCACCTAAGTGGCCGACCATGCCTTTTCTCGAACACCCTCATATTCCGCTGAACCCTTATGGGTGAGGTTGATTGATTATTTTCCAAGTTTATCCTTTCCCTTGATCCTATCTCTATCCCATTTCAAACCAATTTGAGTTTGACACAAACTCTAATCAAACCCTAAAATCTTCCATATAAATACCCCATTACCGAAACCCTATACCCCCATTTGCTCCCTTGAGATATTCGGCCAAAGCACCCCCATCACCTTCGTCTGTTTCTAGCCGGCCATAAGCAAACCCGAACACCTTTGTCTCTCTCGAGCTCGTTCGTCCGTACGCAAGGTAAGAAACCCGAAACCCTTTTGTTTGTCCTTGCTTAAATCCTTGCTCGTGATAGATTCGAACCCGAGACCATGGCTCAAAGCCATATGGTCTCGGTTAGCCACCATATCCGTAGCATACATGCATGCGTGCGTATGCATGTGTGTGTGTGTTGTTGTTTGATTCCTTATTCACTAGATTTGTGATTGATACCTTGTTTGATGTCTAAAGCCCTAGATCTAGAAACCTAGATGTGTTAACCCTTAGATCTAGCCAAACTAGACCCATAGACTCGAACTCTAGCTGATCTAGCTCCAAACTCGTAGGGTTTTGGCCTACTCGGCCAACCCTAGCCGAAATCTAACCCTAGCCGAAACCCTAACCCTAGTTGACTTGCATGTTTGACTTTTTAACCCTAGATTGACTAGATTTGACTTTTGTTGACCAAATCTTGTACTAAACTAAACCCTAAATCGGAACCCAAACCCTAGTCGAAATCTAGTGGACTAATGTTGACTTTTGTTGACTATTTGACCAACGTTGACTTTAGAATGTACCAATTTTGACTCATAAGTCAAACCGGGTCAAGGCCGGTTCTTGACCCAACCGTGGACCCAAACCCGAGCATATAATTGGGCCAAGGCCCGGACTTGGCCCATTCGATCTTTCTTAGTCCATCGGGCCCAAACCTTAGTTGGCCCATTAGTATCCAAGCCCATTTGGACCAAAGCCCAAACCTTTGGCCCACTTATAGCCCAAACCGAACCCTATTGGGCCCAAGCCCAATCCATGGCCCAACTCTATTGGACATAAGCCCAATATGAGGCCCAAGTGGCCCATTAAGCCCATCTAAGCCCACTAAGCCCATCTAGGCCCAATAAGCCCATTTAGGCCCATTAAGTTAAACCCATTTCATTTTATATCATTTCATTTTAAGACTCATTTCGTTTTATGTCATTTCATTTTGAAACGCATTTCATTTCCTTTCATTTTATTAAAGTCCAATAACCCAAGTTCATTCGATGTCACAAAACATAAAACATAACACTAAATGCATATCATATATCTTATATCATATCTAGAATCGCCTGTGTTAGCTTAGTCTAATTAGAAAGTGTAACACACCAATTTTTCAAACCAAATTTAAACTTTCAAATATTCCATATTTAATACAAAAATCCATAGTTTCAAAATATGAATTAAATAAAACATTCGGAATGATTAACAATGTGCCAAAATCGGTGTTACAAACATATCGAGACTAAAGTCTAAGGGAATCAAAATTGTACACCGAGCTTAATCATCCAATGCTACAACTACGGGCCGCCCTATTCCTTTGCTCCCGAACCTGAGTACATAGACACAAAAGAAAACGTAGTACGTGAGACAAGAATGTCTCATGAGTAACATTGGTTTTGGACCCGTTTCTAAACATTTGTCATTTAATAATATTTAAGTAAATATCACATTGCACATAAGTCAAACATAGTCCAGAGCTTATCCTAAGCTCACACATACGCGACGGGTCATCCCGAAGCAAACTCCCCCGATGTGGGTTATCATCAAAAGATCTCAAGGTAATTGGGGTTCTCCCAAACTTACCGGGATCATCACTCCCCCGTCTCGCGGGTTATCGTACTCCCCCTTTTTATCGGGTTATCATAGTCCCCCGAATGTCGGGTTATTATTCGCATAGATATACTACCCTTGCGCAGGGAGGTACCGCCCCAAGTAGTAATCTCAACTCCCCCACGAATGGGTTATCGTTTCCGGAATTTAACTAACATATAATTGGTCACAAACATGGTCCATTGCCCCATTTCAATCATCATTTCATCATATCAAGATTACAATTCATTTCATAACATCTAAGCATATCAATACATTTCTTTATCAATTCATACATTAAATAAAAACTCTTTTAATCATTTAAAAATCGTTTGCTATATACTCAGAAAAGATCACGTGTACTCACCTTAGCAATGCTATCCGAAAATTGTGTTAGCAAACACAAATCCTTACTTCCTAGTCAAAGAAGTACTCCCAATCACAAGGTCTCCTTGACCTAATATCAATACCATCATAAAATCTAGTCATAATCCATAACTAGCACTAATAGATCCATATTAACATCCCCAAATCACCAAGTTCATACAACTTGGTGAAATCTCAAACCCTAGTTCAAGATTCTTATCCATAAACCCAAATCTAGCTTGTACACAATGATTACAAGCTTAAAATGAGTGTTTTACACCCAAGATAGACCATCTTCCCTAAAGATGGTATGGTTGGTTCCCAAAACCACCATTGATACCCATGAAAAGCTTGAAACTAAGGTAGAAGATGATAAGAATCAATAATCTTTACCTTTGATGTTTAAATCTTCAAAAATGGTGAAGATTTGAGCTCAAGATCAGCAAAATCACTTTCCTCCTTCAAAATAACGGCTGGGCTAGTGCTAGGGGCGTAGGTGTCTAAACCCTAGCCACAAATCCGTTTTATATACAGCTCAGACAGTTCGCGTTCGCGAACTAGAGTTCGCGCCGCGAACTCTCCGTTTCGGGAATACTTCGCGATCGGTAACAAGTCGTGAACTCCGGCCATCAAAAACCCCAAATTCTCTGTTCACAGTTCGCGTTCGCGAACCAGAGTTCGCGCCGCGAACTCCCCGAGGCAGCCAGGCTGCAACTTTTTGTCACCCGGTCCAGCCCGGTTTCGACCTTAACCATTCCAAACGGTGTCCAAATGACACGAAACCAATTCCTACGCCTTTTAAATGATTTATCCTTATTTATCATATTTTTGTACAATTTATTTATTTGCAAAATTCGGGTCGTTACAACTACCTACCCCTTAAGAGGATTCCGTCCTCGGAATCGCCTCATAATCCACAAAATTTGGGTAGCGCATTTTCATCTCATCTTTGACTTCCAAAGTCAAATTTGGCCCAAGGGAATGCTTCCATTTGACCAACACCAATTCAATCTCTTTGTTCATCAACTTCTTCGTTTGGGGCTCCAATATGGCCTCGGGTTCTTCAATCAATCGATTGGGTGCATCCACCCGCAAATCTTGAAGTGGGATCACATTCTCCACTTCACCCAAAAACTTCTTCAAATTACAAACATGGAATGTGTCATAGACACCTTGCAACTCGGGTGGGAGATCTAACTTAAATGCTTGTAAACCGACCCGTTTCAAGATCTTAAATGGGCCAACATACCTTGGGCTCAATTTGCCCTTCTTTCCAAATCTCATCACGTCTTTCCAAGGCGACACTTTCAACATTACCATATCACCAACATCCAAATCATAGGGTCGCTTTTTCAAACCCGAATAACTTCTTTGACGATCTTGTGCGGCCTTCATATTTGCTTGAATTATTCCAATTTTCTCATTTGTTATTTTCATGATCTCGGGACCCATGAGTTTCGTCTCACCCGCCTCTAACCAACAAGAAGGCGTCCTACACTTTCTCCCATATAATGCCTCAAACGGTGGCATTTGGATACTTGCATGATAACTATTGTTATATGAAAACTCAACCAACGGTAAATGTTCATCCCATTTACCACCAAAATCCATCACACATGATCTCAACATATCTTCTACCGTTTGGATCGTTCTTTCACTTTGACCATCGGTTTGCGGATGGTAAGCCGTGCTCAATCTCAACTTAGTTCCCAACTCTTCTTGGAGTGATCTCCAAAATCTCGAGGTAAACCTTGCATCCCGATCGGATACAATCGAAATCGGTACTCCATGCAAACGAACAACCTCATCAACATACAATTTAGCCAACTTCTCGAGTGGCATAGTTTCACAAATAGCTAGGAATAACTCACTTTTCGTTAACCTATCAACAATCACCCAAATGGCGTCATGGTTCCTAGTTGTCTTTGGAAGACCAACAATAAAATCCATGGTGATGTCTTCCCATTTTCCGGCCGGTACTTGCAACGATTGTGCAAGACCATAAGGCACTTGGTGCTCGGCTTTGACTTGTGCACACGTGGCACACTTTGAAATGAACTTTGCTACCCTCGACTTCATCCCCGGCCACCAATACACCATCTTCAAGTCTTGATAAGTCTTTGTACTTCAGGGATGAATCGAATACTTGGACTTGTGAGCATCATTTAACAAAACCTTTCGGTTTCCACCAAATTTTGGAACCCAAATCCGACCATTCACGGTTTTCAACCCTTGGGAATTTTCTTCAAATACTTGGTTCTTTCCCAACCTCTCTTGTCGATACTCATCTTTTCCCATCACTTCGGTTTGTGCGGTTTTTATGCTTTCAATAAGACTAGATACCACTTCAATCCGCATCAACTTAGCCTTGACCGGCTTCTCATAAACTTTTCTACTTAAGGCGTCGGCCACCACATTAGCCTTTCCTTCATGATAAACGATTTCACAATCATAATCATTAATCAACTCAATCCACCTCCTTTACCTCATATTCAAATCCTTTTGTGTAAACACATACTTAAGACTTTTATGATCCGTGTACAATGTACATCTTGTTCCATACAAGTAATACCTCCAAATCTTCAAGGCAAAAACGATCGCCGCCAATTCCAAATCATGAGTAGTATACCTCGTTTCCGCATCCTTCAATTGTCTTGAAGCATAAGCTATCACCTTCCCTCTTTGCATCAAAACACAACCAAGACCCTTATTCGAGGCGTCACTATACACCACGAAGTCTTCCATACCATCGGGTAGGGTAAGGATCGGTGCATTGCACAATTTCTCTTTTAACAAGGCAAATGCATCTTCTTGCTTTTTCCCCTAATCAAACTTCACATCCTTTCTTGTTAACATAGTGAGTGGTACCGCCACTCAGGAGAAATCTTCAATGAATCTTCGATAATAACCGGCTAACCCAAGAAAACTTCTTACTTCGGTTGGGGTCTTTGGTGCTTCCCAATTCTTTACCGCCTCAATTTTAGATGGGTCAACCTTTATCCCGTTTCTAGATACCACATGACCAAGGAATTGGACCTCCCGCAACCAAAACTCACACTTCGAGAATTTTGCATACAATTTCTCCCGTTTCAACACCTCCAAGGTTTGCTTCAAATGTTCTTCATGTTCTTCTTCGGTTTTGGAGTAGATAAGAATATCATCAATAAATACTATGAGAAATTTATCGAGAAAAGGTTTACAAACCCTATTCATAAGATCCATGAAAATAGCCGGGACATTCGTCAAACCGAATGGCATCACCAAAAATTCATAATGCCCATAACGTGTTCTAAAGACCGTCTTCTCGGTATCACCTTCTTTAACTCGAACTTGATGGTAACCCGATCTCAAATCAATTTTGGAGAAATAATCGGCTCCCTGAAGTTTGTTCAAACAAATCATCAATCCTTGGCAAAGGATATCGGTTCTTAATCGTCATCTTGTTAAGCTCTCGGTAATCAATACACATCCTCATTGAACCATCTTTCTTCTTCGCAAATAAAACCGGTGCACCCCATGGTGACGAACTAGGACGGATAAAACCTTTATCAAGCAACTCTTGTAATTGAGACATTAGCTCACGCATTTCGGTTGGGGCTAGACGATACGGGGCTCGGGAAATCGGCGTCGCCCCCGGAACTAAATCAATACGAAACTCGACTTGTCTCTCCGGTGGCAAACCGGGCAAGTCATCGGGAAAAACATCGGGAAAGTCCCTAATAATCTTCACATTATCCACCGTCTTCTTCTCTTTTCTCCCATCTAGGACATAGGCTATGAATGACGAACATCCCTTTGATAAACACTTTCTTGCTTTAATGGCGGTAATAAGATTTGGCATATGATGCCTCTTTTCTCCATAAATATACACCTTCTCATTCTCGGGTGACTTGATCGACACCAACTTCTTTCCACACAAAATTTTGGCTTGGTGGATTCCCAACCAATCCATCCCAATAATTACATCGAAAGCCTTAATTCCCATAGGCATTAAATCGACCTTGAACTTCTTACTATCGATTTCTAATTCATAATCTCTATATATATGTTGAACCATAGAGGTTTTCCCATCGGCTACATCTATTTCAAACAAATCGTCAAGTAACTCTAGTGGAACCTTAAACTTAGCACCAAATTCATGAGACACGAAAGAATAAGTAGAACCCGAATCAATCAATACATAAGTGGGTATGGAGTTTATGAATAAGGTACCTGAGACGACATCATGAGTCTCCTTGGCTTCTTCACGTGTGAGTTGGAAGGCACGCCCCTTCACCTTAGACGGCTCCGGTTTCTTGTGAGCGGTTGACACTAACGTTTTGGTTCCCTTCTTCGGGCAAACATTGCTATAATGCCCTTTTTCATGGCATGAGAAGCACTCCACTTCATCAAGGTTCTTGGCCTTGCAATCTCTAGCCTTGTGGCCAAATCTTCCACATTTGAAACAACTTTTCGACTCAAGCTTACATTCTCCTTGATGAGTCTTGCCACATTTCATACATTTCACATAACCACCACCACTTCCTTGCTTTGACCCACTCGGGGTAAACTTCCCTTTCTTTGATGGCCCCGAGTAGTTCTCAAACTTCCTCTTCTCGTTCCCCACCGACCTCTCTTGAATCCTTCTCTTACTAACTTTCTCAATACTTCAGGCGACATTAATAGCTTCATCAAGAGTCGCCGCCCTTTTCACTTCAAGTTCATATTCCCAAGGCAATCCATTAGCAAACCGAACCACACGACTACGTTCGGTTGGGTAGGCATTCATCACAAACGGGAGGTATCCCGTGAACTTCTTGGTGTATTCATCCAATGTCAAATTGCCTTTCTTGAAATGCAAGAACTCTTCCAATAACTCCTCCAACTCCCTTTCGGGGCAAAACTTTTCTTTGAGTGTCCTAGTGAACTCTTCCCAAGACATCTTGTAAACGGGTTTCTTTCCCAACGATTCATACACGGTGACCCACCATGTCAAGGCATCATCCTTAAGCAAACAAGAGGCATAAGTCACCATGTCTTCTTCTTTACACTTGCTACTCTCGAGGACGTGTTCCGTCTCCCGGATCCAACGGATGGTGTCTTTTGGTTCCATGCTCCCGTAGTAGTTGTCGGGTCGGCATGCCAAGAATGTCTTATAAGAACATCCCTCACGTTCAATCTTATCAACACTCCTATTCTCATTGGAGGACTTCTCGGTCGGGACACTATTTCCCGTTGATCGGGTCCTTGTGAGAGGAGGGGTATCCTCCCTCTCTTCCCTTTCTTCTTCATCCCGATCCTCATCCTCGTCCCTTTCCTCATCGTCAAAGTTCAACCGTTCATTTATGATTCGGTTAACATCTTGTTGCATCACCTCCCTCATGTGGGTGAGCATGGATTGGAGAGCTTCTACCGTTACCGGTACATTGTTATTCCCAACACCGGATACATCCCCACCATTTCCATTCCGAGGTGCATTGGGAATCATATTTGAATCCCCTTCTCCATCCGGTACAACTTGACCACTTCTTGTTCTAGCCATCTTACTATCATAAGATGTCAACCAATTAGAATCCAATCATTCGACCAAATAGTTGCATAAAATTATATAAAGCTCGATTATAATAATTCCCTTAATGGTCAACCCTAGTTCTCAAAGGTCAACCTAATTTCCTATGGCACATAACGTCCCACTTAGCAAAGTCTAAGTCTAGGGTGGTAAACCAACCTAATTCACTTAGACTAAAGCTCTGATACCAAGTTGTAACACACCAATTTTTCAAAACAAATTTAAACTTTCAAATATTCCATATTTAATACAAAAATCCGTAGTTTCAAAATATGAATTAAATAAAACATTCGGAATGATTAACAATGTGCCAAAATCGGTGTTACAAACATATCGAGACTAAAGTCTAAGGGAATCAAAATTGTACACCGAGCTTAATCATCCAATGCTACAACTACGGGCCGCCCTATTCCTTTGCTCCCGAACCTGAGTACATAGACATAAAAGAAAACGTAGTACGTGAGACAAGAATGTCTCGTGAGTAACATTGGTTTTGGACCCGTTTCTAAACATTTGTCATTTAATAATATTTAAGTAAATATCACATTGCACATAAGTTAAACATAGTCCAGAGCTTATCCTAAGCTCACACATACGCGACGGGACATCCCGAAGCAAACTCCCCCGATGTGGGTTATCATCAAAAGATCTCAAGGTAATTGGGGTTCTCCCAAACTTACCGGGATCATCACTCCCCCGTCTCGCGGGTTATCGTACTCCCCCTTTTTATCGGGTTATCATAGTCCCCCGAATGTCGGGTTATCATTCGCATAGATATACTACCCTTGCGCAGGGAGGTACCGCCCCAAGTAGTAATCTCAACTCCCCCACGAATGGATTATCATTTCCGCAATTTGACTAACATATAATTGGTCACAAACATGGGCCATTGCCCCATTTCAATCATCATTTCATCATATCAAGATTACAATTCATTTCATAACATCTAAGCATATCAATACATTTCTTTATCAATTCATACATTAAATAAAAACTCTTTGAATCATTTAAAAATCATTTTCTATGTACTCAGAAAAGATCACATGTACTCACCTTAGCAATGCTATCCCAAAATTGTGTTAGCAAACACAAATCCTTACTTCCTAGTCAAAGAAGTACTCCCAATCACAAGGTCTCCTTGACCTAATATCAATACCATCATAAAATCTAGTCATAATCATAACTAGCACTAATAGATCCATATTAACATCCCCAAATCACCAAGTTCATACAACTTGGTGAAATCTCAAACCCTAGTTCAAGATTCTTATCCATAAACCCAAATCTAGCTTGTACACAATGATTACAAGCTTAAAATGAGTGTTTTACACCCAAGATAGACCATCTTCCCCAAAGATGGTATGGTTGGTTCCCAAAACCACGATTGATACCCATGAAAAGCTTGAAACTAAGGTAGAAGATGATAAGAATCAATAATCTTTACCTTTGATGTTTAAATCTTAAAAGATGGTGAAGATTTGAGCTCAAGATCAGCAAAATCGCTTTCCTCCTTCAAAATAACGGCTGGGCTAGTGCTAGGGGCGTAGGTGTCTAAACCCTAGCCCCAAATCCGTTTTATATACAGCTCAGACAGTTCGCGTTCGCGAACTAGAGTTCGCGCCGCGAACTCTCCGTGTCGGGAATACTTCGCGATCGGTAACAAGTCGTGAACTCCGGCCATCAAAAACCCCAAATTCACTGTTCACAGTTCGCGTTCGCGAACCAGAGTTCGCGCCAGGAACTCCCCCAGGCAGCCAGGCTGCAACTTTTTGTCACCCGGTCCAGCCCGGTTTCGACCTTAACCATACCAAACGGTGTCCAAATGACACGAAACCAATTCCTACGCCTTTTAAATGATTTATCCTTATTTATCATATTTTTGTACAATTTATTTATTTACAAAATTCGGGTCGTTACAGAAAGTTATATCGTTTAGGAAGCTAGGAGCCTTTGAAGGATTCCTCCGTCCTATTTATCGCTAAGCTTTGCCCAGGTGAGTCCAAAGACCCCCTTTTACTCTTTTTACTGTTTTACAAACTATCGGGGTGGAAAACATAAACAAACGCTACTGTTTTACTATGAGTGTACAACATTTACATTTTCATTATCGCGTTGGCAAGACAAACAATTATTATACCGGACTAAGGTGCCAGCAATCATTAACTTGTGGATCTAGACCATGGATATGCAGATAGTACTATTGGCTGACACTCATCCTCCCAACATTATTTGATCACTACTTGCTTTATCCAAGACATCTTTCGGGAGTGTATATCCATAAAAGAACGATAACATACTGGAGTTGAAGTGTTGATTGTGGACTTAGGGGTTGGTATATTAACTCAATAGACTAGCTACCCGTTGGGGATAACAGTCAAGCGATGTCAAACATAACAACTTGTTCAACACATTTTCATAAACAAAACTAGTAATTGTAGATTCTTCTACAATTACACTTCACTTTTCATATTCACTTCTCATATCATATGAGTGTTGAACCTTATACTTTTCAGTCATAAACTATTTTCATAACAAACATTTTGGGTAGCAAACACTTTACTTTTAGTACAACATTAACCCTGTGGATTCACTCAACATTATTGTTGACCCTTTTATATTTATGTTTTTCCAGGTAATTAGGTGCAGTGGAACTGGATGATATGAGCAATGGGATTGTCGTTAGCCATGAATAAAACATCAAGTTTACGAACAATCATTTCATTTTCAAACTATCTCTATTTTAGGAAACATACTATTTTTGGGAACTTTCTATTCTTAAAAAGTGAAACTACTTTTATTTTCGTTATTGTGTGGTTGTTTGTTTACTTAATTTTTGCTATGTTGTCATGAACGTTACACCTCCGTTCTTCCGCAAAACATTTTAAATGAAGTAAAACTCATTTTTGGCGGGGTGTGATAGATTGGTATCAGAGCTTAAGTTATAGTGGATTCGCAAGCCTAGTCTATAACTACAAAAGATTTTTGGGAAAAACAAAAACTTTTACTAAACAATAATATTCATGGCACGCTGAGTCTCATATCCTGAAGTTTCATTTTTCTTAGATTAGAACATTTGCCCTAGTTAGCTTTGCCTTAGTGTGATGTTAGCATTCGTTAGAGAGCCTACAATCTTCATAATCTAATAATAATTTTATGTGTCGTGATAAACAGAATGTCGCCTATGAGTGTCCTCGATATTTCATCTGAGTCCGATAGTGATCGTGGTGCTGCTGTTCCAGTAGTCCCGACGCCAGTGTCCCCTGTGCCAGTGGTGGTACAACCTCCTTTTGTCCCATGGCATCGTCGCCCAAGAAGACATCCTATCCCCATTATCCCTAATGGTCCTCCGACACCAGCTCGGGGTCAGCGTCCTATTCTCTTTCGTAAGCGTGAGGATGGTATGATTTTCCTATGTTCGCCTGCGAAACCAAAGCGTGATATTGCTCCAAGAACTCCACGACGTCGAGAACCAGAACCAGAACCAGAAGTGATATCAGAATCAGAGCCTGAAGAAGACTCTGAGCCAGAAGAAGAATCAGAACCAGAGGAAGAACCAGAAGAAGAGTCAGAGCCTGAGGAAGACTCTCAGCCAGAAGAAGATGATTAGTCATCTACATTTCGTCTATATTTGTTTTTCTATTACTATTATTAGGTTTTATGTTTAGCTATTTTAAAAGTTAGTTTTAAATTAGTATTTTATTTATGTCAAGTATTGGCATATGTGCCATACTTTATTTTAAAACTATTATGTATTAGGAATGTGTTTAATAAAAGTGATATTTTAGTACAATCTTATTATTTCTATAAAGTGTATTTTCTATACGTCTCTACTACTACTATCATTACGTCTATCTATAATACGTCTATCTACAATACGTCTACTACTACTACTGCTACTACTGCTACTACTGCTACTACTGCTACTACTGCTACTACTGCTACTGCTGCTACTGCTGCTACTGCTGCTACTGCTGCTACTGCTGCTACTGCTGCTACTGCTGCTACTGCTGCTACTGCTGCTACTGCTGCTACTGCTGCTACTGCTGCTACTGCTGCTACTGCTGCTCCTGCTGCTCCTGCTGCTCCTGCTGCTCCTGCTGCTCCTGCTGCTCCTGCTGCTCCTGCTGCTCCTGCTGCTCCTGCTGCTCCTGCTGCTCCTGCTGCTCCTGCTGCTCCTGCTGCTGCTGCTGCTGCTGCTGCTGCTGCTGCTGCTGCTGCTGCTGCTGCTGCTGCCGCGGCTGCTGCCGCGGCTCACTGCCGCGGCCGCTGCCGCGGCTCACTGCCGCGGCTCCCTGCCGCTGCCCCTGCCGCTGCCACTGCCGCTGCCACTGCCGCTGCCACTGCCGCTGCCACTGCCGCTGCCACTGCCGCTGCCACTGCCGCTGCCACTGCCACTGCCACTGCCACCGCCACCGCCACCGCCACCACCACCACCACCACCACCACCACCACCACCACCACCACCACCACCACCACCACCACCACCACCACCACCACCACCACCACCACCACCACCACCACCACCACCACCACCACCACCACCACCACCACCACCACCACCACCACCACCACCACCACCACCACCACCACCACCACCACCACCACCACCACCACCACCACCACCACCACCACCACCACCACCACCACCACCACCACCACCACCACCACCACCACCACCACCACCACCACCACCACCACCACCACCACCACCACCACCACTACTACTACGTCTATTGTATATCTATTCCTTGATTCTTATAATAATTAAATCTTTTTTTTAATCCTTCTATAATATTCTTATCTTAATTCTTTATTTTGAATCGTATTAATTGTATCAGCAATTCATCAATGGCTCGAGGAGGAAATAAAGAAACTGTTGAACAAATGGTGGAATGCCGAATCGCTGAAGCGATGGCTCAAATGAACGCAGCAAGAGGAAATGTCGGTGGTGCTGCTAACAATGGAAACAACGGTATATTATTCGACTCCACAAGAGAAGATTCGTTCATTTCATTTTATTTTAACCTAATCTTCCTTTTGCCATCTTTAATTGTTTAAACTTCAGATCCCAATGCTAATCGTCGAGGTCAGTCGTTTAAGACCTTTACGTCCTGTCATCCTCCGACCTACTCTGGATCTGAAGGTGCCATTGCCATCATCCACTGGATTGAGAAGGTGGAATCTATATTCAGTATCATCCAATGTGCCCCTAGAATATGGTGAAGTTTGCTGCTAGCATATTGTCCAAGGAAGCGTTGTCCTGGTGGAACTCCCAAGTGAAAGATTTATGTGCACAGTTAGTCAACCTATTATGATACATCCATGCCTACGAAACACTTAAGGGTCACACCGGTGAGTGCATGTAATACGAGTAAGATATGTAATGATACTTGGAAGAGGATTGATTCATAATAAGTCATTTATGAATCAAGTTAAGTATTAAGTCAAGATTGACTTATTACTAGATTAGTTTATCTAACTAATTAATACAAGTATTTGTACATTTACTAGTTGAGTAAATATACAATGTGTTAATTATAAATTATCCATAATATGATTTAAAGCCATTAAATCATATAGTGTTTGGATAATATTGTTGTATGAATTATATAAAGTTTATTATATAATTAATTATTAAAAGTATAAATACAAGTATATATAATTCGTGTATATGGGTACCGAATTATTAGTGTATTAATACTAGACATTTAATAGTTAAGTGCAACAATAAAAGAGTGATAAACTACAAGGGTTTAATATGAAAAAGGATAAGTTTAATTAAAGATTAATATTAATTAAACTAGAAGGGCCCTAAGTGAAAGTCCTTCTATTATAAATAGAAGGCATGGGGTTCCCTTATTCCCTTGATCACCTTACACGAAACCCTAGCCCTCCCCTTGTCCCCTATTCGGCCGAAACACCACCACCAAAAGCACAAACTTCATGTTCTTCGTTCGTTCTTCGTATTCTTCAAGTCTTGAAGATTCGAAGATCATTACAAGGATCAACTAGAAGATCGCTCGTCGTGTTCATCATCAGTACATTTATCTTAAGCATTAACCAAGGTATGATTCATGGAACACTCTTTCTTCTTCCCCTCTTGGTCGAAATCAACACCAAGAACCCTAGGGTTCTTGGTGGCCGTCGAAACACACTCAAGTGTGTGTGTGTGTTTGGGATTTCGTACAAGGTTTCTTCCATTGTTAATCTACTCTAGATTTCCAAGATCCCAATCCTTTAGGGTTTAAGGATTGAGTTTAATCCCACTTCCGCTTCTAGGGATTAAATTAGCTAGACGTTTTAACCGGTCAAGAACAAGTTCATGTTCTTGGTCAGTGTGGTTCGAACCAAGTAATCTAGGAGGTTGACCCAAGTGGTCAATCAGTGATAGTGAAACCCTTCAGTGGTATCAGAGCGATGGTTTAGAGATCTAAACTAGATTTGCAAAGTTTGTTTGTTTAATTTTTATTAAGTTTTTTTTTGTTCCAAATTCTTCTTCCTCCTCTTAATTTACGAATTAGGGTTAGAACCCTAGGACCAAGCATGTTAAACTAGTTAAGTTTAATTGGTCAAAAGGATTCTAGAAAACCCTAGAAAATTCGTGTAAGGCAAAGAACCCTAGGATCAAGTATGTTAAACAAGATTTGTTTAATTGATCGAAAAGGCTTCTTTTCCCTAACCCTAACTATTTTTCGGAAATCTAGAACCCTAGGATCAAGATTGTCAAAAATCTTGATCAAGAGGATTCTTTCCTTAATTGCATGATCTTCCAAATCTAGGATCAAGTATGTTAAACCAAGATTTGGTTTAATTGATCAAAAGGATTCTTTCTTTTTCTTAAGATTTCGTGATCAAGAGGATTTCTTGGACACCAAGTTTGTTAAACTAGCCTAGTTTAATTGGTGGAAAAGTTTCCTAGACTTTAAGGAATTTTCGGAAAAACCCTAGATATAATCTAGAAACCCTAGAACATTAAACTAGTTTAAGTTTAATGATTTAAAAGGATTAATTAGGTTAATAATCTAAAACCTAGATAATTAAACAAGTTTATGTTTAATAGGTTTAATTATTATTTTAATATATTTATTGAAACTAGTTCTTTAAACCTAGAAATCTAGACAAAGTTTATTGTCTAAAAGGTTTGAATTAAAAAGTTTAAATAAATTTATTAGGGTTATAATCTATCCTAGAATTTAAATAAAGTTTATTGTTTAAATATGATTGATTAGAATTAATTGTTGATAAATAATTGTTGATAAATAATGACTCTTATTGATTGCTGTATCTAACAAGTATAACACACTTGAAACGATACTTCCAATTCTTTAATGCATTAGTATCTTTTAAGAATCTTATGTAATGCCAAAGTCATTTCTTGGATTTCTCAAACATCCATTATTCCTATTAGGGAATTATGACTTCATTAAATATTGTACTAATTACAAGTATGAAAGACTTGCAATAATACTTTTTGATTCTTAAATACTTTAATATAGTTTATGTTTAATAGGTTTAATTATTATTTTAATAGATTTATTGAAACTAGTTCTTTAAACCTAGAAATCTAGACAAAGTTTATTGTCTAAAAGGTTTGAATTAAAAAGTTTAAATAAATTTATTAGGGTTATAATCTATCCTAGAATTTAAATAAAGTTTATTGTTTAAATAGGATTGATTAGAATTAATTGTTGATAAATAATGTCTTTGATCAAGAAAGTCAAAACCCTAGTTTTGATTGATCAAGAACAAGATTAGGGTTAGACTATTTAATGAGAATTAAAAGAAGTGTTAATTTCTAGTTCAAGAAATTAACAAGATGTATTTATTTATATTTATATATTATATTTCGTTTTTTTTAATATTTAAAATGGTAAAATGAATTTTAATAAATAAAGTAGTTTATACGTATTTTAATTAGTTCAAGTTAAAATACATATAAATTAGATGTAATATTCTTATTAGAATGATTACAAGTTTATTTTAAAGGAAAATAATTATATATATATATATATATATATATATATATATATATATATATATATATATATATATATATATATATATATATATTAAATACAAGAATAAATGGAACATTAAAAGATAATGTTATTTTGATCTTAAAGGCTAATAATATAACTAGTTATTGTATAAGTTAATTATATACTTAAAACTAGAAAGTACAAAGTTATGATTCCATTATAACTAGAAAATGTACAAGTTGAGATTATATGATAAACTAGAAATATACAAAGTTATATATTAGTATTATATGGTGTATAAAGTTATAAGTTATTATAACTAGTAATTATACAAGTATAATATAAGTATTTTACAAGTCATGTAATATACTAGATTAATGATCAAGTATAAATAACAAGAACCTATATTTAACTAGTTCTAGTTAAATGTAAGAAAGGTTTAAACAAACTAAGTATTATAATATATAGTCTTTATATAATAAGTTTATTAGTTTCACCAAGTATAAACCGGTGATTGTGTTCGCTTAGGTTCCATCATGATTGTTGGAGCTAGTGGGAGCTACACAAGAAAATCACAACGTTTATAAGTGTGTCGTTAAGACATAAGTTTTGGTGAAATCTAGTAAGTCAAATGTTTGATTTCATTATTAAACATATGAAAAACTAGGTATGTTAAACTAGGTTTATGATTCAAGTCTATGAATTGTAAAAGCATTAAAAGTTTAACATAAATTTTTAAGTTTTTCAAGCAAGATAAAACAAGTAAGTTTTATTCTAGATAAGGTTTTCCACAAAACCTAGTGATACGTTTTGTACACCTCGTTTTTAGGTATACATATAAAACGCGCAAATTCTTGAAAGTATAAGTTTTAAAGAAAGTTCTTAAGGTTTAAAAAGGGATGTCTTGTAGAATTCTTGAATTCACAAGTCACACATTTTAAACAAGGATTAAGATTGGAATAAGGTTTAAGTTTAGTTCAAGACTTAAACAAACCCAAGAAAATCTTAGATCTAAGTACTATCCACCTAATGGAACACCTCACTTGTTAAACGATATTCATATTGTAAGGATAAAGAACCTTAGATATGGATTCAAATCATTGCGAGTGTTAGGGTGCGTAAGGTTCTGTGATAATCGGGAGTCCCGGTGTAGAACATCGCACTGTCTTAGATGGTCTGATCTACTTTGGTGATAATCGGGAGTCCCGGCCCAAAAAGTACTTGAGTAGAATAAACATACTAGACTTTGTTACTAACTTAGAAATGTGCAATTAAATTGTACAAAGTTGTAATAAGTTATAAGTCTAAAGATTCTACGACCCCTAGGAATCGTGTCAAGTCTTGATACGATCGGTAAGGATGTTACCTACCAGAAACAGCATGTCTCGTCGGGAAGTGCCCAAACCTTGTGGCGAGAATGTGATATATGGATCCTAGGCCTAAAATATTAATTATGGGTTTATAATATATTTTAGAGAATGTTTATGGATGATTACTAATTAAACTGGGTTTGATTTGTAGATGGCAGCAACAACCACAACGACAAGTACCAACAATCTCTCTCTTCGCTCAATCCTCGAAAAAGACAAGTTGACTGGGTCAAACTTTCTCAACTGGGAGCGCAATCTTCGCATTGTGCTCAGGCATGAGAGAAAGTGGTATGTCTTGGAAAGAGCAGTACCTAATGTCCCTGACGCTAATGCTAGAGCTGAAGCAAGACAAGCTTATGATAAGCATGTCAGTGATGCGCTCGATGTGAGCTGTTTGATGCTTGCAACCATGACTCCAGAATTACAAGCAGGACTTATGGATGTGCCTGCATTTGAGATGATCCAGCAACTTAGGGATTCATTTCAAGAGCAAGCTTGCACTGAGAGGTTCGACATCAATCGAGCCTTCAACTCTTGCAAGATGGTCAAAGGAACGCCGGTGAGTGCCCACGTCATGAAAATGAAAGGACACATGGATCACTTGGCTAGACTTGGTCACCCCATACCGTTGTAAATGGCAACGGACACTATACTCAATTCGTTGTCTGATGACTACAAGCCTTTTGTAGTCAACTACAATATGCATAATATGGAGAAATCCATTGCTGAGCTACATTCCATGCTCAAGACGGCTGAATTGAGTTTGGGGACCAAGTCTAAGGATGTTCTAATGATTGGTAATGGCAGTGGTGGTGGCAAGAATAGAAAAGGGCATGGTGGTAAAGGAAAGGGTAAAACCAATCCTAACCAAGGAGTGCCAAATGGTAAAGGTGTCGAACAAAAGGTCAATAAGTTTAAGCCTAACACAGCGAGGACCGAGAATCGGTGCTTCAAGTGTGGTGAGGCTGGGCACTGGAAAAAGAATTGTCCAAAGGGTGCAAGTGGTAGTGGAGGAAACGCAAGTTCCTCAGGTAACACAACCACACTTCTTAATCACTTTTAAGATACTTGTAAAGTACATTACGAGTAATCTAACTTTTGCAATCGTTTATTGCAGGAGGAGATGGAAAGTGATGACCGGCATGAGATGGTGATGATCCCACGAGCACCAAGATTTTATAATTCAGTATTTTATGGATTCAGTAAAACAATTTCAATTTCGTTGGATAATATTTATGTTAAAACAAGTTTTTTATTTGGAGTTAATAAGAATCTATCGTTGAATTATATTATGTGTGTGCATGTGTGATAATTACACTAGTCAAGGTTTTATGACTAGATTGTAAGTCAAGTTTTGACTTACTTTATATTTCATGTTTTTATACATGTTTGATTGTTGTGAATGTCTTAATAGCTCAAATACTTAGATACTATAGAAATTAGAAGTTTTTTCTTCTAAAGTATTTAAGAGATTTTATGAAAAGTATAAGGTTCAAAAGTTATTGAACCTAGTTGAAACATCTTAAGTAATGGTTACTTATGATAGTAAGTTTCAAAGTGTTAGTATTAATATAGTATGATTATATTGGATATAATCAAGATAGACTTTAAAGAGTATTATTACAAGTCTTTTTTTTTTTACTTGTAATAAAGGAATTTAATGAAGTCATAATTCCTTAATGGGAATAATTGGATATTTGTATAATCCAAGTAAAGTGACTTAGACATTAAATGAACTCTTAAAATGGATAAAGTATATTAAAGTATTTAAGAATCAAAAAGTATTATTGCAAGTCTTTCATACTTGTAATTAGTACAATATTTAATCAAGTCATAATTCCCTAATAGGAATAATGGATGTTTGAGAAATCCAAGAAATGACTTTGGCATTACATAAGATTCTTAAAAGATACTAATGCATTAAAGAATTGGAAGTATCGTTTCAAGTGTGTTATACTTGTTAGATACAGCAATCAATAAGAGTCATGATTCCCTTATCAGGAATGTGGGATATTCGCAAATCCAAAGGATGACTTTGATGATTGATTAATCTTAAAGGGTTAAACTATAAGTTTTGACTAGATCAAAAATAGTAGTTTAAGAAATGCTTTTATTCCATAAAATTTAGTGGGAGCTATGACTAACATATTCACTAGAGGTACTAATGAATATAGTAAGTTAGTTAGGACATTAACAACAAGGTTTTACCAAGTCGTTAGCCAAAGAGTTAAGAGAAATAAATGATCATTGATTAGATTATTGCAAACCTAATAGCGTGGTCACAAGTCTTGTGATTAATTATTGCATATCTAATAGGATCTTCACATTCCAGTGAACAAGTTAATCATTTAAGAAATATCTTTAACCAGTAAGAATATCTACAAATCAAGTAGCTAAAAGAGATTTAGTTACAAGGCAAATTTTATAGATTCAAGAAACTAAAGGAGTAATTTTCCAATCCTCCTATGTTTACCGAATCATATAAAAAGACAAGACTAGAATATGTTCTAAAATGTTGCAAGAACAATATCTAGCAAAGACAAAAGTAATAGTATTCTTAATACTCGTCTTATGTATTTAGTTTAATAGAAATGACTAATTGTAATTAGTGATAAAAGTTACAATTAAGAGTTATTGAAGTAATCAACACAAACGCATAGAATAAGTAATGATCCAGTAATAATTCAGTATCTATGTCCAGTGAGGAATAATACATGAGTTAGTATCATTGTTATTCAGAATTTGTATGTTTTACAATATCCATGAATAAAAGTTTATTTATTCAAAAAGATGTAAATCTGTGACTACTCGTCTTGGTGGGAACCTCGATGGGACGTTAACGTCATCGCGGTATTTGGTGGTAGATTCGAAGTTCTTCGAAGATAGCTACACAAGTTTTATGTAGACCAAATATCGGTGATATTCTGTTGGAGCTCGACGAATATTGGATTGACCACCGTGATAATACTTCGTGGTTGAAAAGTTCAAAAGTATTATTCACTAGGATTGTGCTTAAGCCTGAGGTATTTGGTTTGGGATGCATTGACTAATGTGCTTTGGTTCGTCTTAGACAATTCTGAAATATGGTTGTCATACGAGGCCATGCCCAAACAAACTGATTTGTTCTTTGTCGTTTATCACAACAGTTTGAATCAAGAAGTCATTAAATGATTTTGAATACAGGAGTTGATAATTTCTACCATGCTCGTATTCATTATCACAAATATCGTGCTGCAAGGGATAAACCTAACATAGTTGCCCAAGAAGTAAAGACAGAGTGTTCTTTACTAGGAGACGCTATTAAAGAGTTTTTCAAGAAACTATACCTGGGTTACGTAAGCTGTTTTTATGGGGTTGGTTACATACATGCCCATCTAGAAGGCCACTGTAGCTCGTATCATTAAGACAAAGGTTACAAACTTGCACAAGTGGGAGTCTGAAGGATTTATATGCACAGTTAGTCAACCTATGATGATACATCCATGCCTACGAAACACTTAAGGGTCACACCGGTGAGTGCATGTAATACGAGTAAGATATGTAATGATACTTGGAAGAGGATTGATTCATAATAAGTCATTTATGAATCAAGTTAAGTATTAAGTCAAGATTGACTTATTACTAGATTAGTTTATCTAACTAATTAATACAAGTATTTGTACATTTACTAGTTGAGTAAATATACAATGTGTTAATTATAGATTATCCATAATATGATTTAAAGCCATTAAATCATATAGTGTTTGGATAATATTGTTGTATGAATTGTATAAAGTTTATTATATAATTAATTAATAAAAGTATAAATACAAGTATATATAATTCGTGTATATGGGTACCGAATTATTAGTGTATTAATACTAGACATTTAATAGTTAAGTGCAACAATAAAAGAGTGATAAACTACAAGGGTTTAATATGAAAAAGGATAAGTTTAATTAAAGATTAATATTAATTAAACTAGAAGGGCCCTAAGTGAAAGTCCTTCTATTATAAATAGAAGGCATGGGGTTCCCT